>JAMKQA010018090.1:0-12816 GCA_024699735.1 Posidonia australis
ATAGCAAAGCAAGGATGAAAACTCACTCGAGATTTTAGATCTTTGATCTTATTATGCAATTTTCTTGCATCAATGCTAGTCCCGCAATACGAGTGATATTTCTGAGCATTAGGACACACCCCTACACATCATGCACCTATATTTTAGACACCACACGCATTAACATGGCATGGCATATCGCCCCTGGGCGTACAACAAAGGCTGCAAAGCTGACATTTCATTAGCAAGAGAGAAACCAATAGAAGACCGATTTATCGGGCGTGCGAGGGTGCCTAACACCTTCCTCGTACGTAATAGAGATCCTTACCCGCATTTCTGGTTTACGAAGACTTTTCATTTATTGTTTTGCATGATTTTCATGTTATATGGTTTTCCTTGTCTTCCATTTGAATAGACTAGGTGGCGACTCCTACATTTTGCATCATTTCATTTTTGCCGTGGCTTTGCCAACTTTGGCACATATATTGTTGCCATCCTCGACGACATGGTTACACCGGCCCTCATGTGGTTCACGTCGCTTGACATGGGATCAATCAAGACTTGGAACGACCTCTCGCAGGCATTCATGGACCAGTATGCCTTTAACCTCGACTTGGTCCCAAAGAGGGAAGACCTTGTCACCACAAAACAGAAGGCCAACGAGCCGTTCGGGGAGTATGTCGATCGCTGGCGTGCCCTTGCCTTACAAGTAAAGGATAGGCCCTCTGATGAGGAGCCTATGGAAATCATTATCCGAGGAGCGCAGCTTGATGTTGGGGCTCTTTTGAGCATTCAACCTGTCACCACCTTCCCATCTCTAATTCGGGCAGGTGCGCGTGTGGAGAGCTCCCTCCGCAGTGGTAGCTTTCCCGCAGTCGCCACATTTGCCAAACAAGCCGCATCCCCGGGTCACCAGGCAAGCAACAACACTCGCAATGTTACTGGCGCCAGTTACCCTAAAAGGTGGGATCCTCCCAAGCCCGTAGTCGCATATGTGGGGTCAACTGCCACGCCTTTCAATGTGGTGAACCAACCAAGCCTGAGTCAGTTAGTATATGCACCTACACCTAGAGCACCGCACACACCACAAATCACTACCACCGTCCAGCCAGTGTATCCCACGGCACCGGTCCGGCAATATACACCACTTGTTGAGCCACTGAGCGCCATCCTCCCTTAGGTGGTGTCACTCCTGAAGTTCCCGGAGATCTGCCCCCCACCGAATCCTCTTCCGGGGTAGTACGACACGAGCCTCTTCTGCAATTTCCACCGCTGCACGGGCCACTCAATGGACAATTGCATGGCTCTTCAAAACTCCGTTCAGGACTTGAATGACAACAAGGTCATCATCATTGACACTCAGGAGGCACACACTACACCTGAACCACCACTGACACAAGCACCAGCACCATCGGCCTATGGAAACACTGTCAACCAACCCATGCCGGCACACAACAACTCAATAGGCGCTGGGACGTCAAGAATCCATTTCATCTCCATCTCTAGGTCCACGACATTTGTAATAGACCCCTCTGACCTGATTCACACTAGCGGTAAGCCCTCCCCTACTCATTTTATCATCTGATTCATGCTGGTCCCGAGTCAGTGGTCCACATGATACGGATGACCGCAAGGGTGGAGCGTACCGCCGCACCGCTGACCATGCATTTTGGTTCACCCATTGGCCCACTTATCTTGTCCAACTTCTTGCCTAGAACTTTGTCTGACCACTTACCTAGATTCTTGTCCAACCTCTTACCTAGATCCCAATCCAATCTCCGGTCAAACCTCATACCTAGATTCTTGTCCAATCTCTTGTCCCGAATCCTATCCAACCTCTTACTTAGATCCTATCCAATCTCCGGTCCAACCTTTTACCTAGATTCTTGTCCCATCTCTTGACAAGAATCCTATCCAATCCATTGTCCAATCTCTTTCCTAGAACCCCGTCCATTCTCCCATTCAGCATCCTGTCCAGTATCTTGTCTAGTCTCTATTCTAGCGCCCTGTCCCGCATTTTATCCAGCCTCTTGTTCAGCTTCTTATCCAATATCTTGTCTATCCAGACCCCCTCGAGCCAATCAGTTTCATTTCGACTCTCGAGCGTGTCAGTTACTTGACTGTTCATAGCAACCCCCTACAGATTATCGACAATGTTTGTCGCAAATGGGGATACAAGGAAAGAACACCACTCGAGTGAGACGGCCAAGGAATCTCCGAGCCCATCTAGCCGGAAGAAAAGCAAGTGCTCGAGGGATCAAGCTACGAGCAATAGCTGCACGAAGACGGAAAGTTGCGCACCAAGAGGTACAATCAGATTTTTATTCCATTGGACACCACTAACTTTGTCAATATAGGGGTACTTGATCCCAATCAGAATCAAGCTATGGTTGAAAAAAGTCAATGTCAGATGGCGTAACCACAGCCTCAATCATCGGAAGTCGCTTCAACAGCATCAGTCACCTCTCCAACAGCGATCCTCATAGTGATAGCCCTAGAAATTGTTGTGCCAACAAAGCCATAAGTACAGTCCCACCAAGCCTTGGACAACAATTACATCGGTCTCACAGTCCAGATAAGCTAGAGGCAGAGCAATTCAGTCAATGAGCAAGTCAGTGACCTAAAACTACCATCTCAAAAGCAATTATCAGTCAAAGGAAAGGTCCTTGAGTTAAGCTCAAGAGGAAGGCCAGGCAGCATCATTCCCATCAGCCAGCAGCAGGGTAGCCACCAGCCAGTATCACTTCTTTGTACATCAAAAAGCACCGGAAGTCAAAGAAACAAATCAACCCGGTCAGACAGCAAATCTCATGGTCCAAGAGACAAAGGTCATTCAGCAAAGCCAGTGTCACCAATAAAGAACCATCAGGCACAGAAAGCATAGTACATGCTCTCCTTCGACGTTGCCAATCCAACCTTCAAAGAAGAAGTCTTGTCAAAGCTCATCGCTTATGAAGAAGAGGATGATGACTTGGAAGATGGCGAGACACTTGAACCCTAGCCTCACGACAATAATCCAGAGGGACCAAATTTACATCAGGCATTCCAGTCTTGTGAGCCATACATCTCCCAGACGGTCGAGACGAATTCCGACCTAATCTCACATGGTCCCTACATCATCAAGCAAGTCTATCCCGAAGGCGTAGCAATCCTTAGAGACATGGGCAGTGTCGAGCTACCTGAGCCAAGCAACACATGTTATCCGAAGTACTACCAATGAACAGAAGGCTTGTATCCTGGCCTTGCAAAGTATCCTTTCGTGCATCGTGCATCATCCACTACTCCATCATGCATGCATATTTCAAAATAATCAATGATCGAAGTGCATTTAATCCATAGCATTTGTCTTTTTATTTTCATGCGCATTCAGTAACTTAAGCATCAATAACTGCGTCCAGCCGTGCATAAAGCATCAGCATCACATCACGATGACGAGAATCGGAATAGCTAGCCTTCTTGAGAAGGGTCTACACCTCTTCAGTTGTCACTAGCCAAACATTATAGCGAGCGAGGGAACCACCATCCAAACGTGGTTAGGCGAAATGTCCAAACTCCCATGGGGACTTACACCTCCAGAGGGAGATAAAATGTTAGGAGCGAGCATGAGTGTGAGCCAAAATAAAAAATAAAAATATCCACAAGGGCATAAAAGAAATAAGAACACAGAAGGCGAAATCAGAAGCTAGCCCTAATAGAGAGAGGCAAGTAGGCCAACTTTATCCCTACCACTTACCTTGGGGTGGAGTCGAAGCAAGCATCCCGAAGATCCAAGCAGCCTAAGAGACTAGCCACCCCTTGCATAAGATCCAAGCAGCCTAAGGGACTAGCCACCCCTTACATAAAACCCCAGTAGCCCCTCCAAATCCGGATGCCAACTACCCCCAAGCTAGGGTTAGAGCGAGCCTACAAGCCTAAGAGGGAGAAAAGAAATAAGTCAAAAACCAAAAATGTAGGTCTAAGTCCCCAGGAGTTTGGCACGGAGTCTAACCTACTGAATAATCCTCCCCAAGAGAGCCACCAATAGCCTAGAAGTCTAGGTAGTGTCTTGTGAATCGCAGTCTTCTTCTCTTCTCATAGCAGGCATGATTAGCGTTCCAAATTCATTCTGAGGGATGAAACAACATAACACCACCATGCTTGCATGCATTACCACTTATCCACTTTGCAAGGTCCCGCTAGGTCCCAAACTAGGGGCATGTCAACTGCTTTTCAACCAAAGACCTACTAGAGGATATCGTATGCCAGGGGCATGTCAGCTACCTTTGTGCTGATAACCTTCCTCGTCAACCAGGGGCATGTCAGCTGTCCTGTTGGTTGACCCTTCTTGGGATAGTATCTCCGTCTAGAACATGTTGTCTTCTCCATAGCACGAGCGCGGAAATGAGGACAACAATAGCCGTAGCCTCTGAGATCAGAGCAAAGTCAGAATATCCGTACTCCCTTAATCAGCATAAGAGAGCACAATCCACAGTCCAATGCCAAAGCCAAACTCCCCATAAGTCAGCCAGTGACACCACAATGAACCTGGAGAGATGTAAAAAATAGCCAGCAAGACCGTCTTCCTCGAGGAGGCAACAATGCCCTTGTGAAGCCTTTATCTAGCCATGCAGCGAATATCAATGCAGAATCAAAGCAGTAGTTATCTAGATCAGGCATCATCAAATGAATAGCCAGAGCAGTCACACAACAAATGAGCAAGGCAGTCATGATTTAGGACGTACCCACCAGTAGGGGTTTGTTGGCAGACTGCTGTGGGCAAAACCAGCTATCCAGGCTTTAGTTTCCTCAGTTCCTTTCTTTCAGCAACGTCCTTATCCTCCTGTTACCAGGGGCATGTCAGCTATCTCTTGGTTTTGTTCTTTGACAACCTTCCTTCTGAATTGTCACCAACCGTGTCTCGGTTGAATAGTTCGCCCATCTAGCCTTTTGAACGACTACCCCTCAGTCGACTAGTTCGTTCATCCCTTTCCTCGTGTCTCCTTTAGGTCCGGAGGAGATTCGAGTTTTGTCCCTTTCTCGCGACTCCTTTAAGTCCAGAGGAGTCCCGAGTCGCTGATTCCTGGCCTCTAGGAATAGCTTTTTGTCCCTTTCTCGTGTCTCTTGTAAGTCTAGAGGATATTCGAGTTTTGTCTGACTCCTTTAAGTCTGGAGGAGTCCCGAGTCACTGATTCCTGGCCTCCAGGAACAACTCTTTGCCCTTTTTCTCATGTCTCCTTTAAGTCCGGAGGAGATTCAAGTTTTGTCTGACTCCTTTAAGTCCGGAGGAGTCCTGTGTCACTGATTCCTGGCCTCCCGGAACAGCTCTTATTCCTCTTCTTGAATCCCCTTTAAGTCCAGAGGAGATTCGAGTTTTGTCCGACTCCTTTAGGTCCGGAGGAGTCCCGAGTCGCTGATCCAGGCCTCCAGGAACAGCTCTCAGCCCCTTTTCCTCGTGTCTCCAGTAAGTCCGAAGGAGATTCGAGTTTTGTCCGACTCCTTTAAGTCCGGAGGAGTCCCGGGTCGTTGATTCCTATCCTCCAGGAACAACTCTTTGCCCATTTTCTCGTGTCTCCTTTAAGTCTGGAGGAGATTCGAGTTTTGTCTGACTCCTTTATGTCCGGAGGAGTCCCGTGTCGTTGATTCCTAGCCTTCAGGAATAGCTTTTTGTCCCTTTTTCTCGTGTTTCCTTCAAGTCCGGAGGAAATTCGAGTTTTGCCCGACTCCTTTAAGTCTGGAGGAGTCCTGTGTCGCTGATTCTAGGCCTCCATGAACAGCTCTTATTCCTCTTCTCGAATCCCCTTTAAGTCCAGAGGAGATTCGAGTTTTGTCTGACTCCTTTAGGTAGGGAGGAGTCCTGGGTCGCTGATCCTGGACTCTAGGAACAGCTCTCTGCCCCTTTTCCTCGTGTCTCCTTTAAGTCTGGAAGAGATTTGAGTTTTGTCCGACTCCTTTAAGTATGGTGGAGTCCCGCGTAGCTGGTTCCTGGCCTCCAGGAATAGCTCTTTGCTCCTTTTTCTCGTGTCTCCTTTAAGTCCGAAGGAGATTCGAGTTTTGTCTGAATCCTTTAGGTCCGAAGGAGTCCTGTGTCGCTGATTCCTGGCCTCCAGGAACAGCTCTTATTCCTCTTCTTGAATCCCCTTTAAGTCCGGAGGAGATTCAAATTTTGTCTGACTCCTTTAGGTTCGGAGGATTCCCGGGTCGCTGATCCTGGCCTCTAGGAATAGCTGTATGCCCCTTTTCCTAGTGTCCCCTTTAATTCCGTAGGAGATTCGAGTTTTGTCTGACTCCTTTAAGTCTGGAGCAGTCCTGTGTCACTGATTCCTAGCCTCCAGGAACAACTCTTATTCCTCTTCTTGAATCCCCTTTAAGTCTGGAGGAGATTCGAGTTTTGTCTTACTCCTTTAAGTCCGGAGGAGTCCTAGGTCGCTGGTTCCTGGCCTCCATGAACAGATCTTTGCCCCTTTTCTCGTGTCTTCTTTAAGTCCAGAGGAGATTCGAGTTTTGTCCGACTCCTTTAAGTTCGGAGGAGTCCTCTGTCGCTGATTCCTGGCCTCCAGGAACAACTATTATTCCTCTTCTTGAATCCCCTTTATGTCCGGAGGAGATTCGAGTTTTGTTTGACTCCTTTAGGTCCGGAGGAGCCTCGGGACGTGATCCTGGCCTCCAGGAACAACTCTCTGCCCCTTTTCCTGGTGTCTCCTTTAGATCTGGAGGAGATTCGAGTTTTGTCCGACTCTTTTAATTTTGGAGGAGTCCTAGGTCGCTGATTCCTGGCCTCCAGGAACAACTCTTTGTCCCTTTTTATCTAGTCTCCTTTAAGTCCGGAGGAGATTCGAGTCGTTGTCCTTTTCTTGTGTCTCCTTTAAGTCCGGAGGAGATTCGAGTTCTGTCCGACTCCTTTAAGTTCGAAGGAGTCCCGTGTCGCTGATTCCTAGCCTCCTGGAACAGCTTCTTATCCCTCTTCTTGAATCTCCATTAAGTCCAGAGGAGAGTCGAGTTTTGTCCGACTCCTTTAATTCCGGGGGAATCCCGAGGTGCTGATCCCTGGCCTCCAGGAACAGCTCTTTATTCCTCTTCTGGTATCTCCATTAAGTCCGGAGGAGGTTCGAGTCGTAGTCCTTTTCTCGTGTCTCCTTTAAGTCCAAAGGAGGCCCGAGTTGTTTTCTTGTACCCGAGAACCAACCCCTTATCCCTGGGCTGATAACCCTAACTATCCGGCGATGGGTCCGTCAACTCATCACAGGTAGATAGACTTCGTAGTGAGTATGCTGGCTAATCTAGCGGTCTCTTGTACACAGTTTCAGAGTGGCTACTGGCACATGGCCCAGTATTTGACAGCAATTATGGTTTATTTTCTTCTACATTGAATTGTATGAAATGTGATGTGCACAAGACAAAGCGATTTATCATTCTGAATACACTTGTGACAAATGTTCTGCAGACTTGAACCCAGAAAAATCGTAGCTCCCCCACCAGTTATGGGCTTCCCTACGATGGTCGTGTCGGCAAGAAGTTCAGAGGCCCTACAGGCGTGGATCGGAAAATTAACAGGTGATGATCGTGACAAGTTGCGAACTTGGGGAATCTCCAGGAAGTTCCTAGACATTGCAAAGGTGGAGGTCTCCCGTTACTTCCTGTGTGCAGCCGCCCAATTCTAGAAGCCTGCAAATCACACATTTCGCTTTGAAAGGGTCGAGCTTACCCCTACTTTGGAGGAGGTCCGATGGATATGCTGTTTGCCAAAGTTCCTTGGGCCCAGTGTATTCATGTGGCGAGACGGATATGCCGCTATGCTGAGCGAGCTCACTGGCCTGTCAACCGACGACTGCAGGCATCAACTGATCTGTACAGATGGGCAATCACCTATGCTGCAACTCACCTACTTTGAAAAAGTGGTCGACAAGCACGTTTCCTTGGGCGATGAACTATGGTTGAGAGGCTTCGTCGTTCGCTTCTTAGGCGAGCTGGTGTTTAGCCATGGCCAAACAGTTGTGAGCATCGAGGTTGCAGAAATTGCATTGGCAGTGATAACCCATCAGATAGACCTGACCCCTATCATCCTGGCAGAGACTTATCGAGCCCTTGACCGATCTCTACGGCGGTGTCAACATTTTTATGGTTGTGGAGCCTTCCTGCAGGTGTGGTTGGCAGCTCATATGGGGGTAGAAGTGTTACACCCTTAGCGGTCAACCTTCGGGTCTTATTGCCAAAGTGGTCATGCCCGCACCCTCACATCGGTCCACAAAGAATACAGACGACTAAAGAAGTTGACAGAAGACAAAGTGACTTGGCGCATCATTCCTTTTGCAACCCACAACTTCGAAGCATTCTTCAATGATGCCGACATGGAGCTTATAAACCGGCCAGGGTTAACTGGTGGTGTCGAATATCACCCAATCATAGTAATGGGGAAGTTCGGTTATCAACAAGACTCCTTCACTCAGGGATCGATGCCAGCTCAATTCCAAGAATATCCCCTGAGCTCTTACACAGCAACCAAGGAGCTATCCCGCCTACTTATTGGCTCCATCAGATCGAGCAACCTCGTAGTCACTGAAGGCAAGGGCTGTTCAGCCAACTATGAAGCCGAAGTAGGGGAGACCTGGCCGATCTGCGAAGCACCTCCTAGCCATATACTATTTCGCAAAGTTAAGGGCTCTAAAAGGGCTAGGGATGGCACAGACTGTTGACACTTGTTTTAAGCTACTTGTTCAGCATAGACTGGAAAATCAGTGTAATCATCATTATATTTGACTGCTATAATAAATTCTATGAGACAATTTGCCAGCTTGCTTCAATGATTGTGATTGACAGGGAATGGCCGTCGCCGCAACATATGCTCAATTGTCTTCAACTACTACCCTTTCTGCCTACTGACTTGGTGTTGTGGCCCACCCAGGTAACAGTCAGGGATATCGTTTTATTTGCCCTCACCTGGACAAACGAGGCCATCCTAGGTCTCAGTACCATGCAAGGCAGAATCCTATCTGTCCTGCTGGGACTTGTTTAGAGCAAACAAGTGCCATTGCTATCCTTTCCTAGACCAAGCAAGGTCTAGGTGATCTTGTCTCATGTTCGCCCAAGATGGACGAATTTTGATGCCCCTATCCTCGGGCTGATTGCCCTAACTATCCAGTTGATGACCGTCATATTGTCACTATTGGGTTGATAGCCCTAACTATCCGGCGATGAGTCCATCAACTCATCTCCTGGCTGATAGCCTTAACTATCCGGCGATGAGTTCGTCAACTCATCTCCGGGCTGATAGCCCTAACTATCTGGTGATGAGTCCGTCAACTCATCTCGGGCTGATAACCCTAACTATCCAGTGCTGTGTCCGTCAACTCGTCTCGGGTTGATAGCCCTAACTATCCGGTGTTGAGTCTGTCAACTCATCATCAGGCTAATAGCCCTAACTATCCAGTGCTGAGTCCGTCAACTCATCTCTGGGCTGATAGCCCTGATTATCCGTCAACTTACCATGCCCTATCCTTTAGCTTGTAGGTTTGATAGTCTTATCCCATGCCCTTTCTCTCGGGCTGATACCCCCAGACTATCCGATTGACACCCGTCATCAGTCTATCCCTCGGTCGGTAGGTCAGGCATCTTGCCATGCTTCCTCCCGGGCCAAAAGGTCCGCCACTCGCCAAGTTTGCCCTGGTCAATAAGTCTGACAGACTTGCCCAGGCACACCTCAGCACGAGTCGGGAAATCCCTCATGCTCCTCTTCGAGAGCTGAGCTACCCACTCGTTTTCAGCATCACCCTCATGCATTACCTATCATCAAGGTCATTCTTTGCATCAGCATCATGCATGGGCCACAAGTCATGACTTTTCGGTGCATCCGCCGAATAAGTGGCTCACGGCCCCACAGCAAATACCACTCTCCCACGAACTCAAATGGGGTGTCTTGTCAACCCTGAGCATCAGTCTCGGTTCCATCCGTCCCTTGACCTCGCTTAGGGAGGGGCATCTATAGACACCCCAATTTTGAGGTCATTTGGCAGCAGGCTCCTCCGGATGATGCTCTGGTCGCAACCACCAAAACCTTAGCCCACACTTGCCCACCTGACCCAATTAAACATGAAATCCAACAAATAAAACCCTAAGACCCACTTAATCTAATTAACATCCACTTAAAAGTTCAAATAAAACCCACTCAAACCCACCTAAAATCCAATAAAAACCCTAATTAATCAAATTCTAAACCCTAATTAAGTGAAAAGAAATTAAATCAATTTAAAATCCATTAAATAAGACAAAAACCCTAATTCAAGCTTAATTCAAATTAAATCACTTAAAAATAAGTAAAAACCCTAATTAAAGTTAAAATCCACTTAAAATCCTAGTTAATAAAAATCCAAAACCCTAATTAAACAAAAAAATCCTAAATAAACATAAAAATCCTAATTAATAAATCCATAAACCCTAATTAATACAAAAATCCCTAAATAAACCATAATTAAAACTCAAAACCCTAATTTCAAATCAATTAAATAAAACCCTAAATCCAAAATTAAAAATCACATTTAGCTCACAAAATTCTAATTGAAAACTTAAAATTAAAACTCTAAAATCTCTAAAAATTCCAAACCCAAAATAAAATAAGAAAACCCAAAACAATTAAAACCTTGATTTAAAACCAACTAATTAAACTTTAATCACAAACTTAATTACAATCATAAAACATAAATAAAAAGTCTAAAATAAAATTCAAAACCCTAATTTGAAATTCAAAACCAAAACCTTAAAAAATCCCTAAAAAATTCATGAAGAAAATCAAACCTAAACCAATTAAATCCTTAATTAAACCTTAAATCACAAAATTAAGAGATTAAATTAAACCCAAGAAACCCTATTAAAATCTTAAATTTAAAACCCTAAAAAGTACAACAAATTCCAAAAATAAAATCAAAACAAAAATCCAAATAAAAAGCCCAAAACCCAAGCCCAAAAAGCCCAACACTATTTCATTTAAGAATTCAATTCAAAACTTTAGAAAAATCAAAAAATAATTTTGGTGACCCTATTTTCCCAGCGAAAACACCGACGAGCAATTCCGAGAAATCCGAAGCAAATCTCAGTCTCCGAGATACTTGGCCAACCACCTCCAGCTCATGCCTGATCCAACGGCGCTGATGGGCCGAGGAGAGGAGGATCAACGGCGGAGAACCACCTCGTCGGAGTATAAGAAGCCTCGTCGTCGACAGAAAAAGGACCTTCGGCCAAAACCCATTCCAGAGATTTTTCAGACCTCTTGCAAGCCTCCAAGCCCCCTCACTAGCGACCACTGAGCCCAGCCAGAGCCTCTCGTCTGAGTTTCCCTCAGCCACTAGCCGTCGGTGGGCAAACCAGAGCAACCACCGGAGCCGTTGCCGTCGACCAGTCACCGGAGTTCGTGGGACAGCCACCCAGGTACTCTCCTGCCCTTCCTTTTCATTCGTGCATACCCTTTAGAGTCCTCCAGTTCCCTGGCTCGCACCCTGGCGCGGCAGACCATCTCTGGCCCCCGTCTTCTTCGGCTTCAGCGGTGGGCTCATCACCGCTGGTGGACCTCAGGCTTCTGAGCCTAACTGCAGGCAGGCCCCCAGGGGCATTCCTTCTTCCCTCCTCTTGCCCTCTCTTCTCCTCTCCTCCACTCTTCCCTTAGCGTCCTCTACCCTAGAGAAGTTTTCGCGCGCCGTCGCCGTTAGCCGCAGTCGCCGCTGCCCACCGACGAGAGGTTGCTAGAGCAAACCGAGGCCTCCCCCTCCAAGCCAAGGCTTCTGGAACACTCCCCGCCATGCGCCGAGCCTCTCCGTGCCGCTCCGCCGTCGCCCTAACGCCCAACGACGTCCCAGCCACCGCTGCAGTGCCCCTTGCCGGAGTTCGAGGTGGGGGGAATGATCTAGACCGCCCTAAGCCTCGCCGATGCTCCCTAGAGCTCCGCCGTGCTGCCATGACGCTCCTCTTGCCGTCTCGAGCCCTGCCAGCCCCTGGAGTACCCCTGGGAGGTCGCCGGCGGTAGAGCGCCGGCGACCACCGGTGATCTTCGAATGGCCCTTTTATGGCCCGTTCATATAAGTTTTTGATTATTACGTTTAGATCCTAAATTGTTACATTTCAGTCCTTTTTTATTGCATGTGGGTCCAGAAATTTTCACTTTAACCCCCATAGTTTTAAAATACTTTTGTTTCTTTATTTTTCTCTGTGAATTTTGCATGTGGCCCCGTGAAGAGTTCATCTTTTAATTCTTAACAAATTGATGCATGTTGTTATCACATTTAAGTCCTGGAGCATAGTTTCTTTAAATTTAAGCCCCTGAATGTTTTCTAAATGAGTTTTCATTATGAATTTTGCATTTTAAACCTCAGGATTCTTCATAATTTATCTAACCAACATAAAAGCCTCATTTTTGTCATAATCAGACCTTGGAATTTTGCAGAGAAGTCCCTGGATTCACATTAAAGTACTTTTGAACATGAAATTTACATTTTAACCCTTAAATTATTTCTAAATCCATCATTTAGGGTTTTTAAATGTTTTCCATCATATTTTGGGTTATTTTCCACTCTTATTGTGCATTTGATCATAGATTCTATTTTAAAACCATGTTTTCACTAAGATTTGATCCTTAGCTTTATATTTTGGCTGTATTTGCACTCATGTGTGAATTTTGCACTTTAGATCCTAGACTTTCTGGAAATTACCAAAGTGCAAATTTTACACCCCTGTGCCACATTGACATTGGACCTTTCATTTGCATGTTAGGATAGATGTCATGAGCATATTTTTCATCCAGTTTCTCAGTCTTTTCTGTGAATTTTGCATTTTGGCCCCTATGTTTGTCCCTTATTGCGCTTACATCTTTTTATTGAT
>JAMKQA010018091.1:0-11770 GCA_024699735.1 Posidonia australis
CAAATTGGATTTACCATTAATAAACCATAACAAATAATTACAAGAAATCCATGGTTTATATTAAAATGGAAAAATCCAAACACAGATGTTACAGGTGGACTGGTTCACCTATGTGTAGTTTTTGCAAATTTAATATGGAATCTAATAAGCATCTATTCATGTTTTGTGATTTCGTCACACATGTATGGCAATTTTTTCTTTGTAACAGATTATACCCTGGATATTGTAACCTTGGGGACTTATATTGGCATAAACCTGGCCTCTTTTTCCATTTAAGTAACTCCAACTGGTTCCTACTCATCCAGGCCATTCTTTGGGTAACCTGGAAAGAAAGGAATGCCAGGATTTTTCGCAATATTTCTAAGCCTGCTTTTGTTATTATTTCTGATGTTATTGGACTAATGGAGTATTGGTTAGAATCTCTTCAACCAGGTTTTGAAAAGGAGGACCTGAGGATAACGTGGCCTCCATGAAGGCTGCTTGGGCCGAGAACTTTTCTGCCTCTTCTGATACTCCTCCCACCTCCACGGACTCCATTATCCCGTCTGTTGCTGCTGCCCCTCCTGCTGAAGCAATGGAGCAGTAGTTCGCCCTCTGTTTTGTTTGTTTCTTTTGATAAAACAGTATTGCCATCCTTGGCCGTTTGTAATATTGGCAAGAACATTGCCTAATTTTGTTTCCCTTAATTTGTCCCCTGGCCCACGCCGAGGACTATTATCTAATATTAAATACTTACCTTTGACAAAAAAAAAAAAGTACACAACCTGAGAAATTTTTTGAATTAGCCAGACTCTAGGCTTTGTAGGAAAACTTGTCACTGCTAGTGACACCAGAGGATACCTCTAAATAGGATAATTGTCCAATGGTAGCTCCAGTAAAACCATATACAGAATTTGCACTTATCTGCAAATGTTCCGAGGAGATTAAATTGCATAACAAGGAATGGAATTCCTGGATACTTTCCCAAGCATTTACTAATCAATAAAAGAAAATAGTTCGCAATGACAGCAAGATAGCGAGTTTACTTTCAAAGTCAGTTGGCAACCATCCAGTACGTCTTTCTCAAATGGATCTTTGGCCTCCTGCAAGGAGAATAAGATAAAGAAATTGTCAAAATAAAGTCGAGATCAACTCGATAGTCACAACCATATAAATCAGACGCGACTTGCCAAAGAGATTTGAGGATAAAAATATAGGCATCATGAGACATACCTTGGACTGCATACCCCATCGCCCCCATCATTATATGTTAATAATATAGGCTACAGTACGCATTTGACAGGTTCCACATTTCCTCTTTTTTTTTTGGTAATGGTAAGTAACATTAGTAATAAATTCCAAGGAAAAGGAACCAAAGAAATCAAACGTTCAAAATTTCACATAGCATTATACAGTACTAAAGAAAAAGACGATAAGGCAATGTTTTTGCCAATTAGATACATGCCACCCAGCAAAGTTGGCAATTCAAGGTTTGAAAGAAATCTACTGTCCCATATCAGAAGTAGGGGCAGTCTCTTGCATATCTGCGACAGTAGTAGGGTGAGGAGCCTCCAAGGTACAGTTGGAGGTTTGGTTCGCAGACCATGCGACGTTCATCGAAGATAATGAATTCATCAGAACCTCCTTTTCAAACCCTGAAGTAAGAGTATCTAACCATTGATTCATTAGTCCAATGACTTCCAAAATAATAAGATAATAAGGCTTAAAAGAGCCACGGAAAATTCTACTATTTCTTTCTTTCCAAGTTAACCAGAGGATAACTTGAAGCAAAACATACCAACCATGGTTATTTAAAGAAAATCTAAGAGCAGGTTTATGAAGAAACAAGTCATGCATACTATAATAACTAGGGTATAAATGTGAAGGAACGAAAAAGTACCATATCTGGCTAATGTAATTACAGTTCAAAAATAAATGATTATTGGATTCAATGTGTAAGTCACAAAAAATACATTTTACAGATCCAGTCCAACCTCTTTTGGCCAGATTTTCTTTAGTCAGATTCTTGTTATGAAGTACCGGCCAAGAGAAGAGTTTGACCTTCAGCGAAGCCCAGCTCTGCCAAATATGCTCAGAGAAAGTGAATCTAAGTCCACCATCGTTTAATATATTGTAACAAGACTTAACAGTGAAAAAAGAAGTAGGGGAAGGCGTCTAGGAGAAGGTGTCCTCCTCCTCCCCCAAATGGGTAGAGTGGATGATAGACACCAGCGAATCAAATTGTGATCTCAAAGTATGACAATCACGCAGTTGTACTTTAGAGTGATCAATCAACTTGCTAAAATCCTCTCCGAATAATTCCCATATGGATTTTATAGAAGCTTTCCTCTATTTACTGACAGAGTAGAGTTTAGAGAAAAGATGTTTTAATTTGGTCCCATTCCACCAATTATGTTCCCAAAATAACGTTTCTTCCCCATTCCGCAAATGGTGTATCAAGAAACAATTAAGAATATTAAAACAGCGTTTAAGACAGAGCCACAGAGGGGAGCAATAGTTTGTGGAAGTATTTAATAGAGTACCAGGCTAAAGGGAATTAAGGTATCTGGCCTTTACTAAATCTTTCCATTTCACATGACAATTTCGTGAGAATAATTGCCATATAAGCTTAGTTTTGAGTGCTAAGCTAAAATTACTAAGGTTAATAATCTCCCAGCCTTTATGCTGCTTAGGTCTACAAAGAGAAGCCCATTTGACTAAATACACCCCCTTTAGGGAAGTAGGGTCAGATTTCTATAGAAAGTTACTCCTAATCCTGTCAATATCTTTCTCTACCTGTCTAGGCATGTGTAGTACTGACAAGAAATATGTGGGAATGACTGATAAGACTGAATTAATCAACGTCAGCCTTCCACCAAGGGAAAGAAAATGTGCTTTCCAGTGAGATAGTTTAGAAGATATCTTCTCAATAACTGGAGTCCAATCTCTTTGAGTGGCTTTCCTATAATGAAGACGCATACCCAGATATGTAATAGATAGCTCAGCTGACTTGCAAGAATTATCAATAGAGTCTTGGCCTACCCCTATCCCAGTGAGAGATGATTTCAGGAAGTTGATTTTTAGGCCAGAACAAGATTGGAAACAGCAATGAATGCGTTTAATATTAACAATATTCTGTGAGCCTTCAGCTAAAAACAGAATGGTATCATCAACATATTGAATATTTAACCCATGGGGTCCCCCATGAGGGAATTGAATGCCTGCTATAAGATTATGATTCAGTGCTAACTGTAACATTCGATTTAGGACATGTGTAGCTATGATAAAGAGCAAGGGGGAGATAGGATCCTCCTGTCTAAGCCCTTTTGCAGCCCCAAAGAAACCATGAGATGATCCATTAAGTAATATGGAAAATTTAGCAGAATAAATACACATCTTGATCCAAGAGATCCATTTTCCTCCAAAACCTAACCCCTGCAGAGAGTTTAGTAAGAATTCCCAATTGACATTGTCAAATGCCTTCTCAAAATTTAGCTTGAGAATGTAGCCAGAAACTTTTGAAGATCTCATCAGATGGAGGGTTTCCTGAGCTACAAGGAAACAGTCCCCAATTGAGCATCCAGCAAGAAAAGCACACTGAGAATTGTCAATAACCTTGTCAAGAATAGGAGAGAACCTAGAGGCTAGGGTTTTGGTAAGTATCTTATAAATGTTGTTCACCAAATTGATAGGTCTGAAATCTGTAATCAGACTAGCTCCGGACTGTTTGGGAATCAAGACAATAAATGTCTGATTGAAGGGAGAAAGGGTGTCAGGATCACTAGATGTAAAGACATGATGAAAGATATTCATTATGTCTTGTTTTATAAGGTCCCAGAACTGCTGGAAGAAAAACATAGGGAACCCATCAGGTCCTGGGCTTTTGTCACCTGGAAGCTTGGTAAGATTTGCCTTAATCTCAACTTTCGAAAATGGAACTTCTAATGAATCAGGGTTAGGAATTTTAATGGGAGCCAAGCGATCCCAATTGAGAGAAATTTTGGGGCATAGGTGGAAATTAAATTGATTATAGAAGTGGTTTTCTATTTCCTCCCTTATTGCCCAAGGAGAAGTAAGCTGCATGGAGTTGACGGTAAGTGAAAGAATGCTATTATTCCGTCTATGAAAATTAACTATACTATGAAAGAAGGAGGAAATGGAATCGCCCTCTTTCAACCATTGAATTCTAGATTTCTGTTTCCAGAAAATCTCCTGTTCTTTTAAATGTTCAAAGTGTTGTGCTCGCAGTGCTTGTTTTTTGATCTAGACCTCATCATTGAGAATAGAGTGCTCCGATAAGCTATCGATATACTGTATTCGTGTTTCAATGTAAATTAGTCTTTGACCTCTGGCCAATCTAATTGGTCCAACCCAACTTTTTAGACGATGCTTCAGATGTTTCAACCTATAGGTGAATCCAGCCAATGGGTTAGGAGTGTGAAAGTGAGCTCTCGATTCCAGCCAACAATCCTGAATGAGAGACTTACATCCATCAATTAGAAGCCAAGATCTGTAGAATCGAAATGGAGTGGGACCCCAATTCTGTCTAACAGTGTCTAAAACAATTGGGACATGGTCAGAAATCACTCTGGCCTTCCCTGAACAGAATGAGTTGGGGAATTTAGAAGACCAAGGAGATGAAGTAAGGAAACGGTCAAGCTTGACCATTGTAGGGTCTTATTGGTAATTAGTCCAAGTGTAGAAACAATTGATGGGGGAGAGGTCCATCAAATGGTTTCCATTTATGAATTCATTAAACTTTGGCATATGTCCAGAGATCCTTGGATAAGAGGAATGTTCATGGGAAAATCTTATTAAGTTAAAATCTCCATCAAGGACCCAGTTTTCGTTAACCACTTGACTGAGGCCATGCAATTCCTCAATGAAGTCAGACTTAAGTCTAGTTTCACAAGGGCCATAGACCCCTATGAGCCACCACTCAAAATTATCTTCAAAAGTGAGAAAGTGTAAAGACAGGCTAAAGTTACCCATCAGTTGTGCCTTGAGATCAAATAATTTGCCATCCCAACCAATCAAAATGCCTCCAGAGGCACCTGTGGAAACAAGATAGGACCACGAGGTGATTTTCCTACCCCCTAAAGATCTAAGAGAGGCTTGGGTGTAGGACTCCTTCTTGGTTTCGGTGATGATTAGAATATCACTTTTTTGTGATCTAACTAGATTGCGTACAACACGGGATTTGGCACTAGACCCGAATCCCCTGATATTCCAGGCTGCAATAATCATGAAATATTGTTGGAGGACCGAGAGGGATGATCCCTCTCACAAGAGCTGAGTAGATCCTTCAGGGAAATAGGATGTTTCCCCCGATCAAGCCTAACTTGAGAAAAGAAATTTAGTACATCTGCGTCAGTCCTAAGGGTGATACCAATTTTACCACAAAACTCTTGAAAATGCTGATAAGAATCCCATATCAAGGGGTCTGAGTCCTTATTATGCATAATGTCAACATTTAAGCCATTCTCAGTAGGAAGGGAGGACGGCAATGCATCAAAATTAATGGATCTAGATTCACAAGAAGAAGATTCTGTAGGGTTCACGCGGTTACCTAGGGCGTGAACCGGAGTGTCGGGATAGGAGGAAGGCAACTCAGACGTGTTGCATTCCGAATCTTCCCTCTCCATACAGTCGTATAAAGCCAGTATTTTCTTGAACTTTCCCATGGAGATGTTCCTTGATCGAATCTCCACTTGGACGAAACTTGAGGCGTCCAGGAAGGCTGAAGAGTCAGTCCTCTCAGAGTTTACCGTTCCAGCAGAAAGGGAGGGGAAGCTTTGAACCATCCTTCAGAAGCTGGGGGGTGGGAAGAATACCAGCTGAGTCAGGGGAGGGGACACTAAGTTGCGGGAGTGAGGAAGACCTAGTCCAAACATTTTTCCCCGTTCTAGAAGTTTTCCCATTCCTAAACCCACGCCATCCGTTAGTAGTTTTGAACGACTTTCTGTTAGGGGGAGGAGCTCTCTGGACAGGACCAGAAGAGGGTCGAGAAGGCCAAGCAACAGGGGAAGGTTCGGTGGAAGGGGAGGGTCCACAAATGTCCCAACTAGGTCCGAACTTAATAGAGTACACAATACTGCCAAAAGCATAAAAGCAAGTATCAGGCAGTTCTTTCCCATGGTGAATCAAAATCCGACAACGAGCAAAGCTTTGTTGTTTGGCTCGGTCGATAGTGAGGTCAACTTCCAAAAGATCGACAAACTCTGCAACCATGAACTTGAATATGTCCACGTTCCAAAGGTGGTGGGGAATACCTTCTAATCTTACCCAGACACCCTCCTCTCTCAGGGTAAATACCACATTAGATTGAGGACTCCATTGAGTAAAGGAGGCGGATAGAGATTGCAAAGAGGATCCATATAGATTAAGGGTGTCTATCTTAATCTTAGGGGAAGGGAATCTAAGAAGGAACTTTCCTAGGGCTGAGTCCTTGACTTCCACCCCAGAGGCCAGGGGCCAGTTGGAGGCTATGTGGTGTTCAAGAAGCTCCTTAGTTAGCTGTGTGGAGTGGGTAGAGACAAGCGCACAACAGGAAAGAGAGAGAAATTGATCGCAGGTTGCTTCCGTTGGGAATATAATGGTAGGGTTATGAGGGGAGAGACCCGCCATGCTGGGGATCAGAGAAGCAGACTGCTTTACTTCCTGAAAAAATTTACAGATTGCCACAGAATGAGAGGGGGAGAGGCAACGAAAACAGAGTCTAGAATATCTACAGTTGCTCTTATTGTGACCGAGAAGGCCACAGCTAAAACAACGACCAGAGGCACGACAGAAAGTTACCTGGGGAGGGCATGGCTTCCGGTGATTCACAGTGGTCCACTCAGCCGAAGCAGCCAAAGGTTGAGAAGCTTCGCTCCGCTGAACACGAAAGTGGACAGATGAGGGAGGGGATGCAAGAGGAGCGAATCGCGAGCCAACTAAGAGTGGGAGAGTAGGTGAATCAGGGATATCAGAACAAATCCCTATGTCAGAAGAGCGTAATGATATTTGTTCAGAAATATCACTGTAGTGGGATGTCGTAGAAGATGTAAGGTCTGCGCACGAAATTGAATGATAGTAGGCATGAGAGACAGTTGGGCGGCGACATAAAAGCCTAATGTCAGAAGATCGCTCAGAAGCCCTAGAGTGCTGGGGAAAATCTACCGTATCATGGGATACGAGAGAAGCGTTAAGTGGCGTCGAATCGACCTCGGAGTAAACGCAAGGCACAAAATAAGGATCCATAATGACACTCCCCGAAAGAGAAGCGGGAGACGAAACTAAATTAATTTGGGACTTAGGATATTCCAGGGAGATTATCGGAATTTGGAAAGTGGAGTAATTCCACACAGAACTCGAGACAGACTCTGCAGCGACAGAGGGACTGACAGAGTCACATGCAGACCGCAGGCCAGACATCTCCATCAAGGAGGCGTAGGGAATGGTTTTCCGACGGTCGCCCATCGGAGGAAACCCGCCAATCGACAGTGCAGAGGGAACCAAAGGATTAGAAGGAGAGGAGAAGAGCTGAAGGTAGGAGGCAGTTTCTGCCTAAACCAAAGACCGGTCTAAGGAAGCAGTAGTAGCCAAGGAGAGGGCCTTGTGAGAAGCGAGGTCACCGGAGAACTGAGACGAGGCCAGTGCCACCAGCGAGAGTGACTTTGCAGAACGCCCGAAGCTAGGGTTCTCGAAAAGCATGACGGAGAACGGGAGGCCTCTCCGACCAGACAAAAGGAGGGCAGATCTAAGCTCAGATGGCAATGATCCAAACCAATAAACCAACTAAAATATAAAACTTTAATATGCATAAAACTGTCCACAGACATTGCAATATTAAGGGCATAAGGGATGGTAGACGATAAACTATCGTAAACAAGCACTTTCAACGAGCCAAAAGGGCAGAAAAAGTGGTCAGATCCGCCCAAAGTAGACAGATCCCGACCGGAATGCCCGATCTGAGGGCAAGACCTCCACAAAAGGGGGCAATCTGCCGGCGAGGGAAGATTTCCTTCGCAGACAGAGGCAAGGGGGAGGTGTGCACCCCAGCGCAACTTACCTGCGAGGAAGGGGCTGCAGGCGGGGAGAAGCCAATGCCCACAAAGGAGGAGCTCTTCCTAGATCTGCGATGCTTTTTGCGGATCGGAGTTGCGCAAAGGACGTCCTCCTCCTCCAGGAGCCTCTCCTTAAGCACAGAGGAGAAGCCAATGCCCGCAGAGGAGGAGTTCTTCCTCGATCTGCGATGCTTTTTGCGGATCGGAGCTGCGCAATGGACGTCCTCCTCCTCCAGGAGCCTCTCCTTGAAGACTTCCCAATCAAAGGAAGTGGCATGGCGGAGAAGAGTACGAGAGTGACGGCTAGGGTTTCTAGAGCGCATATCTTTCTTGCATGTATGGAACATGCAGTTTTTTTTTGAAATGTTGTTTGTTCAGGTTCCACATTTCTTGCCAAGTAAGATCGGTTGGTTGTAAACCCAATGTGTAATCCAAGGTATGTATCATAATTCCAACAAGCGTAATCTATTTTTTGTTAACTTACGAAGTCTAATAACTTTCACCTTTAGATCACCTTTTGCTCTTCCGCGAGTAGTCAAAAGTTCTTCTAAAATTTTTGATAGTATTCCCTAATAAGGGAATATATATATATATATATATAGTTAATATCAGGTAAGAACAGTCCTTACTTTTATTGATAAGGTTCTTCATCCTGTCCATTCATCATATACAACGATCTATCATCATAGTCATGCACTTAAATAAGAAAAAAAAAAAGAAATCAAATCAATCAATCAATTACAGTAATTACTTCATAAAAAACAGTGTTGTAAAATATTCAAAAAAAATCTTCCAACATTTAAACCCATTTTCCAGGTAAATCTACCTATATTTCGTGTTTTGAAATCCTTCTTTTCATGGTAATAGGCTATAATGTATGAAATAACCATTCATATGTGTATCACAATATTTCAAAAAGGAAGTAAAAGATTTGATTCAACGTAACTACCATTGTTTCAAAATGATAACAAAAAAAATATATTTAAAATAATAAAAATAGTAAACCGTAAGATAAGTTTTTGATGGTATAAGATGAAGGACTTTATCAATTAAAAGTAAAGACAAACTTTACCTGATAATTTGTCTCTCTCTTTCTCTCTCTCTCTCCCTCTCTCTCTCTCTCTCTCTCTCTATATATATATATATATATGTATGTATGTATGTATGTATGTACATATGTGTATAAATATATTCTTCTTTATATATATATATGTATGTATGTACATATGTACGTACGTATGTATATATATATATTCCTCTTTATATATATATATATATATATGTATGTATGTATGTATGTATGTATGTACGTATGTATATGTAAATATTCCTCTCTCTCTCCCTCCCTCTCTCCCTCTCTCTCTCTCTATATATATATATATATGTATGTATGTATGTATGTACGTACATTTGTATATATATATATTCCTCTTTAAAGACAACCTCATTAGACATAAGAACCAAATCATAGTAGTATTGCAAGCATACCTTTTGTGGGTTTGATTTAACAAAGGTTTCACCCGATGGAGTTTTATTGATACTGTCGAAAGGTAAATTCATTTTACGAACATCTTCAGGAGTCACTTATAGATAAATAGCAAATAGCGACACCAACACATCAATCCAGGTTTCCGAAAATACGCATTTGCCAATAAATTCAGTATCTCTTGTTTAAAAAGATTTTTTATCTTGTTATTGTTATATTTTAATTATATTCTCTGTAGACATCTCAATTTTGACGCAGTTCGTAGACGAACTCCCCAAAAGAATGTTACTACGGACACAGCAGGCCTAACCACATCCAAATCCTATCTGACATTTTAATTAGCCCGAGATCATCGCACCAAACCATGACCGCAAGCCTATGGTCCAGTTGATAATTCAGGCAGCCAAGTGGTAAATTTAAACCCATATTCGATGCTTCATTTAAGTGAACCAATAGAGAGCACTATGCTGGAGCACTAATGTGGAGTACCATCATGGCGCACCATTCAGGAGCACCATGCAAGCACACCTATATGGCTCACCATGCTGGTGCGGAGTCCCTTTTCAGGGTGCTAGCTGTTGGTTGTCCATCTTCCACACTTGTAACCTCTACTTATGAATATTCTTCTAAGAACCTACGCAAGTCTTTTGGTTTCCACGCCCCTTGATATCCCAAAACCTTACATTTCCATCTCCTTTAAAAGCTACCCAGGAACTACACCTTTTCTTCTTCTTGATGATATTGACATCTCAAAGGAGACCATTCCCCAATACTTACTGCATCCCTGAGCTTCCTTTGAGCCCCTCAGCTGTGCCTGAAGCAACAAGAGGAAGATATCTCAAGCCACCAAAGGAGGAAACACCACACAACACCACAAGTATCTTCCCCTTTCCCACTTTCATATGATCTTTGCATGCTACCTTGAATGAGGCTTACACTATGAACTTGGTGGATGTGATGTGTTTGTTTATCTTGATGTTTGTTTGCATTATTTGTTTAGTTTGGTAGCGGGTCATGGTGCTCTATTAAAAGGTTATTTGCACTATTTGTTCATTTTGATGTTTGTTTACAGTGCTTGATCTTTGGGTGATGGATCATGGTCCCTGTAAGGCTATTGGCCACTGAATACGGACTGTTGTACCTATCTGGTTGTAGGATGCAAACAGCAGGTTTTGCATCATGGTTTGTATGTTTTCCTGGTTGTCATGGGCTCTGATTTTTCTGGTATTTATTCTTAAATATACCATAATCATGCTTGCATAGTTTTACTGTCTAATAACTCTGGTTGCATTAGTTTTGCATTTAATAGAGTAGTGATGCTTACTACTTGGGTCTTGTGAATCGGTGGCCTTTTTTGGTACTTGTCGATGAAATCCTTTTGCACCATTCCGTGATTCAGACCTCGGATAGCGTAGCTAAACAGTATGGTATGGCTCATTCCCCATTTCACCCATATTTGGTTTTAGGTACAACACTAGGTACAACATGCATGTGGCATGACATCGCATACCACCCCTGGGGTGGATAGGAATAGGCTGTAAAGTTGACATTGCCACCAAAGTGAATGAAAAAACCCATGAAAGACTGTTTTGTCGAGCGCATGGGGGTGCCTAATACCTTTCCCGTACGCAACAGGAATCCTAACCCAATTTTTGGTTCATAGTAACATTTTCTTCCATTGGTTTGTTATCATGCATAGTTTCATAGTTTCATTGTTTTAAACGGTTTTCCTTGTCTCCCGTTTTAAGTAGATTAGATGGCGACTCCCGCATTTTATCATTGTTTTTATTGCTTTTTCGCCATGACTTTGCTGGCCCTCGCGCATTTGGCCATTCACGTCACGTCCGAGGCTGTCGCCAGCATGGTTACAAGAACTGACGACTCTGTTGGGGATAACCAGATCCCAGCTTCCATTTTGGGTTTTTCGTTTACTTTGGCTTTTTTTGCTTACTTGCTTGTTCCTTGTCTGTTTGCTTTGACTACCCTTTTTTTTGTAACATAAGTTGTACCTTCCTTACATTTTATGTATGTCTTTTGTATGGTGGGTGTTTTCTTTTTACGCATTTGCTACGCTACTACTTTTGCACATGACATGCACATGCTTTTTGTTTGTTGATTGGTGTTTTCTTTACATGTTTTCTTCCTTTTTTTGCATTAACCATGATTAGGAGATTAGAGACATGCTTTTCCTCCCTATTTAGTTAATAAAAATCACATAAAAAAATAAATAAATAGGGCAAACTAGTAACAAATTACA
>JAMKQA010018092.1:0-14835 GCA_024699735.1 Posidonia australis
AAATGAATCCTCAAAAGAGTAGATATAGGACCCCAAGACTTTGGCATGAGGCCCATAAATCTGAAGGAGAGCCACAAATAAACCTAAGTGCCTAGGTTAGTGTCGCATGAGTCGAGGACAGTGTCACCTTCTATCGCAGGCAAAACAAACTTCCTTGGCACTGAGGGCACCAATATATCAATTAAACATTTCTTTGCATTTGTGTCTTTTGCACAACATTTGGTTTAGTCAAGCATATTTGTTTTACAATACATTTTGTTCGCATTTCGACTAGGGGCATGTCAACTGCCTTATGAGTCGTGTAAGCATTTGGCTAAGGCGCATGTTATTCAAGCATAATTGCATTTATTTTACAAGGCATTTTGTTCATATTTCGACCAGGGGCATGTCAGCTGCCTTATGAGTCGTGGTTTGGGCAAGCAAGCATTCGGCCAGGGGCATGGTAGTCACTTCTTTAAAATGGAGGGATTTGAAATCAGGGACATGCCAGTTAATTGATAAGCAGATATAAACTTGCAAGAATCTGTATAAACAATGCAAAGCAACATCGGTGCCAACAATTTTATTATGGCCTATCATGAATACAAATATCGCTAATCAGCTCAGGGCCTCATTGAACTGCTAGCCCCCGTGAAATTGGTGCCACTAGGCGGAATCTCGCTCAGGGGCCATGTCTCCCTTATCTCAGCCTCATATTCCGCTGTACAGCCAGAGCCTTTAATAATGGCAAGACCGGAAGACTTGATACCAGCACTCATTCGTCGGGCCAACTCAGAAGTAGATGCATTTGAGCCAACAACATGATTTTTTAATCCATCAGGGCAGGGGCTTTGCTCAATGGAGTCTTGGCAGAAGCCGAACTGGCGAAGGACCCGGACGGGGTGATACTCCACGCCTCCAGAGAATCCAGGGAGAACCATGAGTCGCATGTCTGTGGCATTGAAGAAGGCAGTAAAGGTCCGGGATGCAGAGGATATAATGCACCATGTCACAGAATCCGCATCAAGATTCCGCAGTTTGTCGCACAGCTCATGTACCCCCGGGAGTGACCTTGAATGATGAGTGCAGCTATAGGCTTCAAAAGCGGAAGGCCGAGGGCGTAGAATCTTCATTCCCATATGAGCAGCAAACCAAACCTAGCAAAAATGGAACCATGGTTAATGAAAGCACAACAAAATATTATTATATGTCAATGGTTTGCTTACCTGCACCAGGGCGCCACACCCATAGAAATGGCGGGAGCGCCTCAACGCTCGGTCCAAACCAACGTAGGTTTCGGCAAGAAGGATAGGGGCCAAGTCGATCTGGCGAACAACTACCGCCCAGGCTATTTCTGCCACCTCAATAGCCACAGTCATCCGGCCATGGCTAAAGATCAGCTCCCCAAGAAAACGCAGCACAAAGCAATAAAGCCATAGGGTACCCATGGAGGAGCGGGCACCAATGATTGCATCAAAATAATCCAGGCGCACCATGGGTGTAGGTCCATCTCAACAGATGAGTTTCTCCTCACAGACATCTTTGGCAATACACGTGAGTTGGCTCACGACATGTACATAACTGTCATGGTAGGTAAACACCAGTGGGGACATGAATGGGGACAAGCCAAAAATTCGTCTGACTTCCTCCAGGGTTAAAGTCATCTCCACTTGCCCAAAGCGGAAAACAAGTAGGTTGGCTTCCAAAATCGGGCCATGGCACACAACAGATGCTAATTAACCTCCACTTTGGCTATACTCAGGAGGGAGGAGGAAATACCCCAAATCCGGAGTTGCTTCCGATGATCGACTGTTAAAGCGTCGATCCAACCAAGTAAGGAATCAGAATAGTGCTTAGGGGTCACCATGGTAGGATAACTCTGCAGGCACAGATTTGAACCAAAAATGGCAGTAAAAAGACGGAACTTGACATAAGTGTGGGACAAGCATAGCAATCTAGCATGATGTGATACAAGAAACATATGCAAAAATCAAGAAGCATGTTCCAAAGTTCACAGCCATGAAAGTGATATAATGCTAAGCAAATCTGCAAGAAAGTAGCAGGAAAGCAACAGGAAAAGCACGTAAAATAGTAACCCCGTACCATGGTAATGCAGAACCCGCGCCCAGGAAGATCAGAAGATGAGCAAAAGTGAAGAAGCAAGGTCTGCCGTCGAGTTTTTTCAGAAAAGACGGCGCTGTTTCTCGCAGGGTGCGGTTTTATATAGAAGAGCAGGAAGGGTTTTTAGCAAAAAAGGAAAACAAAACTTGCCATTTTTGGAGACGCACCAATGAGGCGCACCTCTCAGACGCACCTATGCGGTGCACCGAGGTGGCGCCTGGAATGACTGCAAAATTTCAGCAGCACCTCTTCAGGATGTGGACATCACCAAAATCGGCGCCATTTGTTTAACCCTGCATGGAATACTTTTGCATACAACCTGCACGTACAAAACCCCGAGGGGCACATCACAGAATCAGAAATTTTCTTATAAATTTTTTAGAAGAAGATTACAATGTGCCAGTGTTATTACAAGATTTCCAGCAAAATTACAATTAAAAGCTACTCGTCATTTGAATCTTCCTCGTCAGATGCCGCCTTTTGGAAGTACTCGGCCAAGAGTCTGTTGCCTCGTCGAGTGATTCGGCACGACCACTGAGCAGCTGCGGCAGCCTGAGAGCGAGGAGCAGAGTCGCGAACCGCTTGGGTAACCTCGGTGTCTGAACGATCCTCCTCAGACTTCTCCATAGTGAAATCCCCGCTGCTAGCTACATTCGCTCCCTGGGCAGGAAAGTCTTGTTGTAAAATCAAACCTATGTTAGCAATAAGAATTTTTAAAAGTGGCAGCAGGGGCAGAAGAGAGAAGCATACCCGAATGATGTTGCGCCAGCGCAGCTCCTGCAAAATAACAAATATGTCAGATACAATCAAGATGGTAGGTTGCAAAGTAAGAATTTTACCCTTTTCCGGCAAATGTCAGCATAGAAGGCCCCAAATTGCTCCTCGAAGCCCTGTGAATTATAGCGAATGTCAGACTATCATAGTTCACGCAATAGCAATGAAAAGCAGAAATGGAAATCCTGTACCTGGGCCCAGCTAGATGCATACCACATCCTGCGTTGGCTATCCCGCACTGCCTCCTCAAATAAGTACGGCTTCCCCACATGCCTGTACCAAGCAAGGTAGTATGTGTAGTTGACTTCTTGAAGGACGTGCCTATCCTGAGAAGCTATGGTAGCTACATGTTGGCTTCTAGCTACCAAACGAGTTGTAGCCGGGCGATCCATGTCAGCAGGAGGAGGGGCAGGAATGTAGAATACATCCGAGAACTGTTGCCACACACGCCCTGGGAGGTAGTAGGCCGACTTCTTCATGCAATAAAATTTCACCTGTTTATCCCTAAGAACGTGGCCAGAGTTCAAGGGAGCCCAGTCGAAGCCATCATACCGAGCAAATGGGCGTCGGTGGACCTGTTACAGAAACAGGGAGTTGTAAGCAAACAAACTACAACAGGCATGCAAAGTTAAATTGAAGAAGGAGACTTACATCCTCGAGTTCTACCAGGTCCAGTAGATACGGTAGGACTCATAGCTAAACACCCCAGCAGTAACCCGGTGGTCAGGCTCGACCCACTAGCGGGGAAGGGGCAGGAGCACGTCCCGCAGGCTGTCGAAGCAATGCCCTCTGGTGATGTGCTCCATAATCCAGTACTGTAAATGCAGGCAAAGTCAGTTTATCAAATATTAAGCATAAAAGAAATTTGTTTTGCAAGGTAACAGAAGCAAATACTTACAATCAATAGAGGGTATAGCCCCACATAAGAACAACGCCCAAGCTTGACCACATTGTCGAGCCCACAGATCAGCCAAGTGTAGCTAGCGCCAGCCCAATCGTAATGATCTAGATGCTCCAGGTTGGTCAGATACGCAATCCAGTCAGCATGGATACAGTAGGCCGACGAATCGCAGAAGATCATAGCTAGCAGCTCCAGCAGAAAGTGCCCCAGTACAAAATCTGCTTCCTCACTATCAGGCTCAGGGTTGGGCCAGAATTTGTCCCATTCTCTCAACCACCCCACTGTGATCATATGTTTCCCCCTAGGTGGCTTAGGAGGGACACGGCACAGATGTGCAGGCGTAAGGTGGAAGCCGTGGGTGGTCTCACCAATAATGGGCTCGTCACCAAAAGGAAGGCCCGTCAACAGAGCCCACTGATCAAGCAAAATAGTCAGCTCACCAAATGGCAAATGGAAGGTGTGCATCTCAAACCTCCACCTTTCTACCAAGGCTCTGAAGAAGTTGTAATGGCTGTGAATGATGGGTAGACGCAGCAAACCTCCAAATGGAGACCGGTGGAGGAGGAAGTCCTGCAGAAAATCTGGTAAGCGGTGGAAATGTTTGAGCATCGGACCCCAATGGCATCGCATGATCTGACTCGCGTCCCCTTCCTGAAATGTCAAGAATAAAGTTAAAGCCAAGTCAAAAGCAGATAGCAATTAAAGTCTATCAAAGCGAGAAAACTACCCCAAATTCGAGACTCTCGCAAATATGACGGTCACTCAGCAACTGCCCCTCAAAATTTCCAGACTCCTGAGAATGCATTTGTCAGAAAACACTGGATTTAAATACTCATTTGCTATTCAGTTTTTGATTTACCTCAATGGGAACAACAGGAGTCGAGCTGCTAGAAGCCCGTGACCTCGAAGAACTGCCTCGTCGTCTGGAACGAGAGCTAGAGGGCATGTCCCACGAAGATTGTGGGGTCCCCGCCTCGGGAACTGGGTCATCCTGCAGAAAGGAAAAAGCCAAACCAAGAGTCAAACAGCAGCAGTAGGCATGAAAAATGCAACGTTAAATTGACATAATAGCCAAAGGGCATGGCATCCAAAGCATTACGACATATAGTGGCAGAAATACAAGTACAGGCAGGCATACAGTGACAGCTCAGTGTTACGTAAAAATGTGCAAATTATGTGACAATATTCTATACTCTTGCTATTTAGGCATGAAAAATGGACGTGAAGCATTCTATGTGGGCAATTATTTTATTCAAGCATAGTGAAATCATGTTTTATAGCATGGCACGAATGGCATAAACAACAACCAATTTCTTTGTAGCCCAAGCCTTCAACATTCCTCACAGCTTTCCATCACCCCTTTTCCAGCCATTGTCGCCACCACACAACCAACCCCTCACCACGGTCGACCCATCTCACGGCCAGCATGCCTCAGCCCGCCGTTTTCCACCACACAGCTAACATCCATCAAAACCCATCTACCCCGGCGGCCAACCTTTCTCCGGCCCGCCACCGTATGGCTCCCACCACACGAATCAGTTCATCAAAACCACCATTCCGGCCCCCCATCACCACCAACGGCCGTAACCACCAACCCGCGCCTCCACACCAAACCCTTCACCTCGCAGCCACGGACCATCGGAATCATCCATGCTCGCCGAAAATCGTGAGCCACTGATCGTCCAAGTAAGAAGCAACAAAAATGCAAGCCCAAGCAGAATAAATGGAAGAGGAGATCAAGGGAGTTACCTCTGCTGGTGACCCTCGGTCCAGCCAGTCCTGGAGAGTCTGGTCCATGCCGCCGCCGACCATGTTGCTGCCGCAACCACTCGTCGCACCCCGTGCACCGCGTCGACGCGCCTCACGCGCGCACCAGCAGCAAGCACCCCGTCGGCGCACCTCTTGCGTGCCGTCACTGTGAATGAGAGGGGAAGAAGGAGTGGGTTTCCCTCGAGAAGAAGAGAAGGAGAAGAGGCGGGTTTCGTATGGAGATGAGGAAAAGAAATGGGGAGGAAGAAGAAAAGGCACACGCCCCTTGAGAGAAGAAGAATTTTTAAAAAGGAAAAAAGCTTTATGCATGTTGGGATATGAAATCAAATCAACAGAACCATGAAAAACAAAGCAGCGGCCCATTGCAATCCCAAGTAGCAGAGAGGAATGAAATATTTCTTGGCAGTTATGGCAGTTATTCAGTGGGACCCACACGTGAAATAAGTCAGGGTTCAAAATGCAAAATAACCGTGATAATTACATTTCAGCCCCTACCATCTCATAGCTAGCACTTCAAGAGCAAAGTATACAGTGTCAAAAGACAGTCAACACATGGCCCACAAAATGCACCGTATGGGTTAATTTGCAGAAAACCCCCTATGTTTCGCAAATTTGCAAATCAGGCCATAGAGGACATGGGAGATTTAATTTGAAATAGACATTGGTTGATATACAGCAGAATCTCAAATGTCACAGCACGGCAATACAGCAATCAGAAGGCAGTTGTGGTTGGAAAGCCCAAAGTTGTGGATATTTGCACATAAGTCCTCACCTTTTGCAAGCAATTTGGAGAATCATAGCAAACGAGAGATTTGAACTTGCATCTCGATAGGAGTGCCAGTATCCGCACCGCAACCTCGGCAATCAGCATATTGCAGTTCCTTCCAGGGGAATAATCCTGGGGTTATCGCTTTGTTTTCCGGGATCTCATCCTGACCAGATGAGACCCTTCTGCCCCCTTTGCATTTCTGTGGGCGCGGAATCCAGCTTGTTTGACTTTGATCGGGCGGTCAATGTCGTTTGCCCCTTTGGATTTCCGCAGGCGTGGAATCCAGCTTGCTTGACTTTGACTAGGCGGCCAATGTCGTTTGCCCCTTTGGATTTCCGTGGGCGTGGAATCCAGCTTGCTTGACCTTGACCGGGCGGTCAATGTCGTTTGCCCCTTTGGATTTCCACGGGCGCGGAATCCAGCTTGCTTGACTTTGACCGGGCGATCAATGTCGTTTGCCCCTTTGGATTTCCGTGGGAGCGGAATCCAGCTTGCTTGACCTTGACCGGGCGGTCAATGTCGTTTGCCCCTTTGGATTTCCGTGGGCGTGGAATCCAACTTTCTTGACTTTGACCGGGCGGTCAATGTCGTTTGCCCTTTTGGATTTCCGCAGGCGCGGAATCCAGCTTGCTTGACTTTGACCGGGTGGTCAAGGTCCTTTGCCCCTTTGGATTTCCGCAGGCGCGGAATCCAGCTTGCTGATCTTTGACCGGGCAGTCAAGATCCTTTGCCCCTTTGGATTTTCGCGGGCGCGGAATCCAACTTGCTTGACTTTGACCGGGCGATCGAGGTCCTTTGCCCCTTTGGATTTCTGCGGGCGCGGAATCCAGCTTGCTTGACTTTGATCGGGCCGTCAAGGTCCTTTGCCCCTTTGGATTTCCATGGGTGCGGAATCCAACTTGCTTGACTTTGACCGGCCGGTCAAGGTCCTTTGCCCCTTTGGATCTCCGCGGGCGCGGAATCCAGTTTGCTGATCTTGACCGGGCGATCAAGGTCCTTTGCCCCTTTGGATTTTCGTGGGCGCGAAATCCAGCTCCTTGACTTTGACCAGGCGGTTAAAGTCCTTGGTTTCTCAGATTTCCTTGGGCAGGAAATCCCGTGGCTCGACCTTTTGACCAGATGGTCAGGGTCCTAGCCCCTTTCTCGGATTTCCTTGGGCAGGAAATCTCGTGGCTCGACCTTTTGACTGGATTGTCAGGGTCCTAGCCCCTCTCTCGGATTTCCTTGGGCAAGAAATCTTGTGGCTCGACCTTTTGACCGGATGGTCAGGGTCCTTGCCCCTCTCTTGGATTTCCTTGGGCAGGAGATCCCATGGCTCGACCTTTTGACAGGATGGTCAAGGTCCTAGCCCCTTTCTCGGATTTCTTTGGGCAGGAAATCCCATGGCTCGACCTTTTGACCGGATGGTCAAGGTCCTATCCCTTTCCTCGGATTTCCTCGGGCAAGAAATCCAGTTGCTTGACCCTCTGACCGGGCGGTTAAGGTCCTTTTTCTTTTCTCTTCTGGATTTTCACGGGCGCGGAATCTAGTTGTTTGACCCTCTGACTGGGCGGTCAAGGTTCTTTCGTTTTTCCCTTTTGAGTTTTCGCGGGTGCAAAATCTCTTTGTTCGCCCTTGGTCTGTGAGGACTGGGCCCTACTTTGCTTGACAAATATTCTATTTGTCATGCCCCCCTTTTTCCTTAGGCTGGTATCCCCAACTACTCGGTTGACAACCGTCACATTGTCAGGTGGCCGGGTGGACAAGACTTGATTAGCTTGTCGTATCCCATCTCTTGGATTGATAACCTCATAATCCGGCTGATGAGTCCGACAACTTATCATTTTCTTGCCAGTGTTTTCTTCTGCGGGCAGAGTTCTCTCTGCCTTGTGTTTTCAGCATTAGCATTAGTTTTGCATCGGCCTTCAGCATCGGCTCTTGCATTGGCATCTTGCATTAGCGTCACATCCCCAGCATTTAGATCAGTAGGTGCACGCATCTTGCATTTGCATTTGGCAACAAGTCATGACTTTCGGTGCATCCGCCGGATAAGTGACTTACTGCCTACAGTAAACACCATCATTTTGTAACTTCAAAATGGGGGTATCTTGTCAACCCTGAGCATCAGTCTTGGTTCCCTTCGTCCCTCGACCTCGCTCAGGGAGGGGCATCTGTAGACACCCCGATTTTGTACAATCCTAGCATTTTCTACCAATTCCATGCTCTCTATTACAAGAGGTGGAGATGCATAACTGAGAATGCGCTCCGGCAATTCTCCAGTCAACTTTGGCAAACTCTGACGACCACAGCCTCACCACGACCTCAGGGACACTCCTCCCAAGCTCCACGCGCCACACGAACCACTGTAGCCTTTCCGCTTCCCTCTCTCTCTCTCTCTCGGTGCTTAATGGGGGGAGAAAACAGGGGAGATGAGTGGAAGGAGAAGGGGGAACGGAGAAGGAGGAATTGGGAGGAAGGGAAAAGGGTGGGGAAGGAGAAGTGCACGGCGGGGAGGAGAAGGAAAGAAGAAGAAAACAGCGATGGGCGGCGGAGGAGTGCGGTGCGGCTTATAAAGCCTGTGCCTGCAGTAGCTAGGAACATACTCACCTGTACATCTCAGCCACCGGCACACCGCACAAGCAACCAACCACTCCGCCCAACCACCAGCCACAACCAACAACCCACGAACGCAGGCCCCACGTGTACCCCACACCTAGGCCCCACGCGGACTCACACCCAGGTCCCACATGCACAGTGCCACAATGCATAGTGCCAAACCATGCATAGGGACACGCAAACAGAAGCCAGCCCACGAGGCCCAAGCCCAAAAGCACAAAACCACACAACGGGCCTTAGAACAGTAACACCCGTCCAGGAATAAAATTCATAAAATGTAAATAATTACAAAAATGAAATTTACGGGTGTTACATCCTAATCACCTTAAAAGAAGATTTCGCCCTCAAAATCACTAGGCGAAAAGATATGGGTACTGGGCTAGGATGGCTTCCTCACGTTCCCTCGTGGCCTCCTTAGCTCCATGATGCCGCCACTGCACCAAGACCAACGGAATCACCTTGTTCCGCAACACCTGCTCCTTGCGGTCATCAATCTCGACGGTATCCTCCACAAAGGACAGATCTTCTTGGAGCCCTTCTGGCTGAATTGGAATCACATGAGAAACGTCAGCCAAGCACTTCCTCAGCATGGAGACATGGAACACGTCGTGCACAAACGACATCTCTGGTGGTAGATCCAATCAGTAGGCAACCTCACCGATCCTCTGGGTGATTTGGTACGGGCCAATATAGCGAGGACTCAGCTTGCCACGCTTCTCGAACCGCGTGACACCCTTGGTCGGCCATACCTTCAAAAACACATAGTCTCCCACTAGAAACTCCAACGGTCTCTGCCTCCTGTCGTCATAGCTCTTCTGCCGACTCTGTGCAACCAACAGCCTGCTACGGATCAAATCCACCTTGTCCGCATACAGCCGCACAAGCTCAGGAACAATCAACTGACGCTCGCCCACTTAGCTCCAGCAAACTGGCGATCTACATGGCCTACCGTACAAAGCTTCGTACGGCGCCATCCCGATGCTCAAGTGATAGCTATTGTTGTAGGCGAACTCAATCAGTGGCAAATGGTCTTCCCAACTCCCCTGAAAGTCTAAGGCACATGCTCTGAGCATATCCTCCAGCGTCTGGATAGTCCTCTCTGTTTGACCATCCGATTGAGGATGAAATGCTGTACTATAGTTGATCACAGTGCCAAAGGTTTCCTGCAGAGTTCTCCAGAACCTTGAGGTGAACCTCGTGTCTCTGTCCGACATGATGGACACCAGGACACCATGCAGCCTCACTACCTCGGAGACATACAACTCCACCAGGCGGTGCATTGGAAGCTTCACTCGAATGGCCAGAAAGTGAGGAGACTTGGTTAGTCGGTCCATGATCATTCACATAGTGTCATTCTTCCTTTGAGTCCATGGCAAACCAGTCACGAAGTCCATCGAGATGTGTTCCCACTTCCACACAGGAATATCCAATGGCTGCATGGTTCCTCTAGGCCTCTGGTGCTCTGCCTTGACCAACTGGCAGGTAGTACACCTCGCCACATGGTCAGCAGCATCTCTCTTCATGCCAGGAAACCAAAACTTCCACTTCAGGTCTTGGTACATCTTCGTACTACCAGGGTGTATAGTGTATCTAGACCGATGCACTTCATCCAACAACCTCTGCCTAGCCTCCTCATGCTGGGCACATACAGACGCATGTCATACCTTAGCTCTCCATATACCCCAACAGAGAAATGAGGTTCTCTACCAGCCTCAAGCTTCTCAAACACAGCCTGAACAAACAGATCCAGCTACTGTCAGGCGACAATAAACTCTAACAGCTTAGGGCGAACATACATGTTAGCCACCCAGGCACCAACTGTCCCCCTAGCTTGTCGCTTTAGCCTGCAGATCATCAGATCCTCCAACATGGTCCACTCCTTGACCATCAAGCTCACCATCACGTGCGTACGCCGACTCAAGGCATCAGTGACCACGTTGGCCTTACCAGGATGGTAGGACAGGCTGAAATCATAGTCCTTCAAATACTCCACCCAACGACGCTGCCTCAGGTTGAGGTCTCTCTAAGTGAAGATTTATTTCAAGCTCTGATGATCGTTGAAGACCTCAAACTGCTCTCTATAGAGATAGTGTCGCCAGAGCTTGAGAGCGAACACTACGGCAGCCATCTCCAAATCGTGGATCGGGTAGTTCTTCTCATGATCCTTCAACTAGCGCGAAGCATATGCAATAACATTGCCATGCTGCATCAGAACACACCTTAACCCAACGCCACTGGCATCACTATACACAATGAAGCTACCACTTATAGAAAGCAGAGTCAACACAGGGGCAGAAACCAAACAAGACTTCAGCTCTTGGAAACTCGCCTCATAATTCTGGTCCCAGCAAAAAGGAACTCCCTTCATGGTCAACTCAATCGAAGGCACAGCTATAGAGGAGAAATCCTTGATAAACCTCCTATAATTGCCCACCAGACCCAAGAAACTCCTGATCTCCGACACAGTCTTGGGTCGCTCCCAACTACTCACCTCCTCGACCTCGGCAGGATTCACTCTGATGCCTTCTCCAGAAATCAAATGGCCAAGGAATATGACTTCACTCAGCTAGAACTCACACTTCGAGAATTTGGCGTACAGTTGATGACGCCTTAGAGTATCCAAAACCTCCCTCAGGTGCAAGGCATGAGTCTCAACATCAGAAGAATAGACTAGCACATCATCAACAAAAACCATAACGAACTGGTCCAGAAAAGGGATGAAAATCCTGTTCATCAAGTTCCATGAACGCAGCCAGTGCATTAGTCAAGCCGAAAGGCATGACCGTGAACTCGTAATGCCCGTACCACGTCCGGAAAGTAGTCTTCTGAATGTCTAAGTCTCGTATCCTCAACTGGTGATACCTTGACCTCAGATCAATCTTCGAGCACACCGATGCAGACTACAACTGGTCGAACAGGTCATCAATGTAGGGTAGGGGATATTTGTTCTTCACCGTAATCTAGTTCAGCATCCGATAATCTATACATAGTGGGAGTGAACCATCCTTCTTGCGAACGAACAAGACAGGCACTCCCCACGGAGACACACTCGGCCTGATAAACCCCTTGTCCAGCAACTCCTGCAACTGAGTCTTGAGCTCTCGCAATTCTACTGGCACCATGCAATAAGGAGGCTTCGACACTGCACCAGAACCAGGGATCAAATCGATCGAGAACTCTACTGCCTCATGAGGTGGCATGCCAAGCAAATCGTCAGGGAAAACGTCGGGATATTCACACACCACAGAGAAGTTGTGAACACCCAACTCAGGAGATGTGGAGGTAAGTATACTGGTTAGATATCCCACACAACCCCTGACCCAAGACTTATAAGCCTTCATAGATGAAATGACAAGCTTAGGCTCACCCTGACACCCACCTTACACAAAGAAAGACTCATCCTCAAGAGACCCAAAATAAACTCTCCTCCTAGCATAGTCAATCAAAGCGGACTGGTGCGTCAAGCAATCCATGCCGAGTATCACATCGTACTCCTGCATGTCCATCGCGATCAGGCTGGCATCGAACTCTCTGTCGTTCAGCGTCAAGTCGACAGACTGCAGATACCTCCATGCCAAACTATGCTCCCCCAACGGCGTCACCACGCTGAGATGAAAGGCCAGTCTAGCTAGTCTCTCTCCCAACTCTGCTGCAAAGGACTTAGAGACAAAGGAGAAAGAACTCCCTAAGTCAAACAACACTTTGGCCATTCGACCATCCATAATAAAAGAACCTGATGGCCAAACAAAACAACACCACACATCCATACAATCAGGCAGATGTCCAGATTACAAGGAGATTACAACATATCTTAGAGGGTTACAGAACCAACTATTCATCCTTACCCTCAACAACATCTCCCAAAGACCCAATGCTTGGAGCTGCAATAGTGAACACCCATCCCCTAGTCGGCTGCTGTGATGCGCTTCCTGCCTTCTTAGGTGGTTCCAAACAAGATCTTTGAACGTGTCCCTCCTTCCCACAATTATAGCACACCACTGGAGCTAAGGTTCGCCTAGGTTGAGGACAATATGCAGTGATGTGGCCCACCTGACCACAGTTGAAGCACTGGTTCCCACCGGGAGCACTAGACCCTGTCTAACTGAGGCCAGCTCCACTACCCCTAGCAAAACTCCACCGACCCGCAGAGGAAACACTGGACCTCGCCTTCTACTTCTTCTCAGGGCTACCCAAACTACCAGCACTTGGAGGACCGGAGAAAGAGAACCGAGAGGTAAAAAAAGACTTACCCTTCCCCTTGGGACGACTCTCCAGAAACTTCTAGTGCTCTGCCTCGAAGTGGTAAGCCATCCCAATCATGTCCGCCACAGTTTGGCACCTACAGCCCATCACCTTCACCCGTAGCCCAGGGTTCAAGCCGTCCAGAAACCTCTGTGCCCACTCCTCCTCAGACTCATAGGCAGGAACAAAGCATTCCAGTCGAGCGAACTCAGTCTCATACTCGAGCATCGACACTGTGCCATGCTCTAGACTCTGGAAACCTCGGCAAAGCTGCTCCTTTACATGAGCGGGAAAATACTTGTCATAGGAGGCCACCGTGAAATCCTTCCACTGGATGCTAACAGTGACTGAGTCCGGGAGCTTCAGCCGCCTCACAGACTTCCACCACCAATCTGCCTCACCATCTAGTAGGTAGGTCGCCAGCCGCACCCAATGCTCCTCCAGACACGCCATGCTCTCCAGCATCTTCACCACCTTCTCCAACCAGGCCTCGCTCTCCTCAGCACTGACCTTGTCCTTGAACGATGGAGAACGAAGCTTCGTGAACTAGTTCAACCACAAGTCACTCAACGGCTCACTGGCACTACTCTTGCTGAACGTGTGAGAAATCTCATGCGCCAAACTCCTCAGTTCCACACGAACTGCCTTCCATCCGCCTACATCCTCTAGGGACTCGGTCTCCTCAATAGGGGCCTCGCCTTTACGACCACGAGGAGGCATCCTGCAGGAGAAAGGCAAAGTACCTGCACCATAGACAAAGCAACAACCAGACGAAAATCAGGTGCAGACTCTACATGCATGCAAAACCTATGGAGTCTCTAGACTGGACACCCAAGGTGTAGTGCAACTAGTGAACCTAAAGCTCTGATACTAAAAACTGTCATGCCCCAAGTTTTCCACAATAATTTAAAACAAATTAAATCACGGGAAAATTAAAGCCAAACAGTAAATATCTAATTACCAGGAACCTGTGTGTTCGGCTAGGAGATTCCAGACTATATGCACTACGCTAACTCTCTGCATGCCTACATCTGCAAACCAAAACACAAGGAAAGACGCATGAGTGATAAAAGTCACCTAGTACGCATCTCAGGAAAACCGCGGAAAACAAAACTATAATCAATTTTCCTTTTAAATTCATTTCACAAACTATTTTCTCAAAACTTCATAAATTAGGCCCACACCAGTCAAAACCACAACCGGGGCTCTACTAGCCAAAGCTACAAGCAAAGGCCCTCAATGGCCAAAACCACACACAGTGAGTCGGAAAGCCCGGCGTCAGGCAACCTAACTCTAGCCACACGCAGTCTACTGAGGAGTGACCACAGCGTTCTGCACTGCCACGGTGACGGTCATCCTGTGTAGGAGCATTCACCGTCCCACGATTCTCCCTCTCTTGAGAACCCTCAAAAAGCCAACCCCTCCCTGGGAATGCTGTCCTGTCTCTTAGGACGCTACCATCTACGGGGCACGTGTCCCACCCACACTAATGTAGACACCCCGATTTTGAGGTAACCCGGAGATGAGTATCCTTATGTTGCTTTGGATGTGATCAGCCCTTAAACCAAGCCCCAAACCTATTAGCAAGCCAGAGCCCCAATTAGAGATTCTATGAGCTGAGTTGGCGCACCAACCAGGCGCACCTCATAGGCGCACCTTGTAGGCGCACCTTCCAGGCGCACAT
>JAMKQA010018093.1:0-13070 GCA_024699735.1 Posidonia australis
ATTTTCTTTTTGGGTTTTTTTTTGTAAATATCCATGTCTTATTGGATTTTTTTTTTAGGTACTTTATAGAAAAAGAGAAATCGAACTCCTAACCTCTCATACAACTACAAAGAGACTTCACCACTAAACCAAGTGGCTGCAGACATGTTTAATTTCTAGTTTCAGCACTACTTTTTAGAGTAGAATCCTTTAGTTTGATTTTAAAATTAAAAAAGGAAAGAGAGTGAACTAGTTTATCATTATGTTAATTGTATAATAGATTCAAAATCTTAGACTTCATGATATAATTTCAAATATTAAAATCACCATGTTTTCTTTTATTTCACCAATTTCTAATTCCATCTTCTTCCCATCCATCATAATTTGACAATTAGAATTAAAATCTAAAATTCACTTTTCTTTATAAGATCGACTCGTATTTACTTTTGTGTTAGTTAATACGTTGTATGCTTGTGGTATAGTAAAATTCACATCAGAAGTCGAGAGTATAATCAAAGGAGTGTAACAGAAGTTTCACTTAAGAAAACATGAGTATTGAAAATCAACTCCATTCAACTCTATTCGCATGTCAACTTAGCTTTTATTTGGTTTACAATAGTTTGAGATCCAAAGAAATTCAAAATCAAGGAATTCCAACTAATGATGTAAACATTTCTTGTTTCATTTTTCTACTCTAGAATTGTAAATATTTTGTTCAGTTTGCAAGAAACTCCTCTTAATTCGAAGAGTTTGTATTCTCTCCCTTTTGGTAGGAGTTCCAATGTCAAGTCTCAAGCTCAAGGACAATGGCCTAGTCTAGTTTGTGACGTTCATACCACTAGTGTTCTAAAAGAACTTGAGTATAATCCATCAATATCGGTTAAAACGTTTAAATCGTAAGTTACTATAATAACATCTTATTTCCTTATATCGCCATAATAAATCTTCAAATTATCCAATACGAGACTAAATATGTTGAAACACTTTATCTTAGGACATTACATCCAATTCCTTCAAATTCTTTCAAAAGTTTGTAATGTCCTAAGATAAAGTGTTTCAACATATTTACTCTCATATCGGATAATTTGAAGATTTATTATATCTACTGCTATGATGTAGTTGATTAAGGAAAGTGAAACTCATACTTTCCTACCATGTTCAAATCTCAAGGACCACAGAGAGGGAAAAAAAATATATCTACTGATTTAAAAAAAAAAAAAATGAACCAAACACATGATTTAGCAAGAATTCCTACCAACCTTGAAGACACTCGTCTGTTGATTTTCTGCCACATGAATAGATTTTAAGTCATACCAAGTCTAATGTTATTCTTGTGGTGGCATTTCCTAACATTGAATTTTATAGATGTGCTAATGCTAGAGCTTTCTTTACGTTAGTGTAAAATGGTTAAAAGTTCTTTAACGTGATGTGTTCCGTTCCTCGTTAGTATCATACTGCTATCTCAGATGTTTTTGTAGAAATTGTATTTAGAAGAGATGAATTGGGTAATTTCCTTAATCCAAATTTCAGTACAGCTGTCATAGATTAGACGGTTAATTCAGTTATACTGTAGCAATAAACTAAGAGAAATTCTAAATAGTTGTGAATACAACTCCTTAATTAAATACAACTCATTAATTACTATAGTAGTTTTGAATTTTTAAGTTTCAAATCTAAATGAGGATAACTATCCAATATCAATTTTATCAGCAGTCCGACTCCCATCAGAAAAGATTATCTCCACAGGACAAGGGGGAAGATGTTCTGAAATTAAAAACTAATCTAGAAGATAAAATGGTGAATTCAGAAAATTTGTTGTATCATACTTTTTTGTGTCTTAGTGCACTCCGAAAACAACAAATAAAGGAAGCTCCAGACTTGAGAATGTAAGAAGGGAATACGCATCAGTATGTACATGTAAACAAACTAAAACACTAGAAATTAAAACGTAAACATTACTATGACGCAAAACGGCAAAAGTGTTTCATAAGAATGCAAATTGAGAAGTGGCAGGTGCAGATTGTATTAGTGTTTGTTTCTAAACATCTTTATCGGCAATTAGCCTCTCTATCGTGTCAATGCATAACCCAACTGACTTCCCAGAAGCCATGGCCTCTGCTAGGATCAATCTGGCCTGTTCATGTCGACGAAGAATTAATGTTGTATTTAGTACTGCCCACCTTACTTGTGAATCGGCTTTCTTTTGTGTAAATCCCAAGCTTTTCAGTAATCCATCCAACTGCTAGCAAGTAATAAGAACAACACAATCAAAGGTATATCAAGGTTGAGTTAGCAATTATTTCCTGCTTGACCAAGAAGGCAACCTGATTAATGTCTGCCAGACCACCTTCAGAATAACCAAATAAAAGATATTCAGTTATAACACCTGCCAAAGCTATGCAGGAGAACTTGTTCAGCATCTACAGCAATATAATTAAGAGACATTCAATAGCAATTTATTTGTTAAAAAAAAACAACATATTAAACCATAGACAATGGCATTATAGACAGTAAATAATTGTTATAAAACAAATGAAGAACATCTTTTCGATGATGCTTTCAAATTCACATGTTGAAGGTAAATAGAAAGAATCGTAGTTGACAGTATTGGACAGTGGAAAAGAAAAAAAATTCACAACGCCATGAGCAAGAAATCAAATATAATCCAACAAAATTACATTTGATGGTTTGAAATTATAAAGATTTTTGACATGGTTTCATGGAGAACGATTATTTTATCTGGCCTTGGATGAGTTTGTAGAAGTGAAAGAAGAAATGATTGCCAGCCACCTATATCAATGCCCACTTATCTGATCTTAAGAATTGAAACATCGTTGAAGATGAGGATTGCCAAGGAGAGTAGTCACAATGTACCTAGTGACGAAGCATGAGGATGGAGGTCATGGAAAGATCAACATAAATAGGAATAGCAAAAGAAGACAGGAAATGACACAAGTGCTTGGATACTCCCATTGCAACATTGTAAAAGATTTAATAGAGAACAGGCAAGGGGAAATTCATCTTAAAAGATCTCTAGAGCTATTGAGGTAAGAACGGAGGTTAAAGACTCATTTGTGCTGTCAAACTTAAGGGCACATATGCTGCTACAAACAGGATTGGAAATTGCTGCTAGGACCAGTAAGCACAAGCACAGTAGTAGCTGTGGGATGCAGAATGATCAAACGTTGAACAAAAAATCTGTTAGATGATGAACACTTGATGGGAACATGGAAATGGATAAGACAGAAATTTCAAATAATAAACGGAAGAGAGAAACAGCATGGATCTTTTGAAAAACAAGTAATTACAAGGTGATTCTTCTTGCTATTTGGCTATGCATACCAATAGAAAACCAAATAAGAATGTCATATGAATTGCTGGAGAAGAAGGGGTGAGGACAATCCTCACACGGCACACAAAATATCCAAATGTGGCCACATCGTCACAGTAAGAGTGAGAGCAGCTCCTGGAGGGTACAGCTTTCTCAACCAAGTAGAATGGCCATGGCCACAATGGTTAATCACATAGAATAGTGACTGTGGTGGTGATGACAATTGACAAGCCTTAGAATGGTGAAGAAAATCAGCAAGAAGAATAATGGATCACATACAGAAACACGACGTTCTCTTATCACTACGACACTATACTTAGGATAACTATCTGTATACTTACAGTTTGTATAGGTTGAATCCTTTTGACAGATTTAGTTCCAAATATAAGTTTAGCTGTTATCAATTTTGTTTCTTGTTAAGTAGGATTAGGGTTAATTGGTTTGTTCAAGGGCTCAAGAAATATAACCATCTCTTCCAGGTAACTTTACAGCTAAACAGCTATGTTAGAATACTAGAACAAATCATGTAATTCGCATGATCCTATGACAGCAGAAGAGAAAAATACTCTTGAGAGGATAAGTATAGCAGTATAATCTACACATATTCCATCAGCAAAATCCATCAATCTTCACGTTTATTTTGAAGTTCAGCTTTGTAAAAAGGAGCAATGCATAAGCTGACAGTCTTACACCCAACCGCTAAATATATGGTGATATTTGGTTCAATCGTTTTTATCAAAGATGGGTTAAGACCAAGTGATCAGGGATTGATTGGGGTTTTTGTTGGACTTGGTTCTTGTCATTTTATTCATAATGTTTGTGATGAAGCTACAAGGTTAAGGAGATAATTTTCATTTAATGCAAACTGATCCTGCTGATGGGTGATTTGGCACAATAGTTGTTGCCTTACTGGCAGTTGGCGTCTCTTAGGTAGTATGTCAATTGGCACAACATAAGGATCGTTTTAATGGTGTATGCTGGTCACTCCCCCAGGATGGGCACAATAATTTTACATACTTACAATGAAAATGCGCTGCATATTTTAATACATTATTATAACTTATACCAGAAAATTTTCAATTCTAAATATTTCCATTGTCATGAAAAATCGTCTGTTACTGTACAAAAATAAAAGGAAAGAGGCACCGGGATTTTTACAGCCAAGAAGTCAAGCAAAAATGTAGTAGCCGTAGAGTTGTTTTGAACAGATTCCTAAAAGTTTCAATATTGATTGTTTAGAAATTTTAGCTGATCATTTAGGGTGTAAAATAAACATGGGTATGAAAGCATATCTTTTTTAAATTAAAAAAAATCTTACTTTTATTGAATCATTATGCACCATAATAATAAACAGAATCATATTTTGAAATTTTATACACAACCATATTTACATAAAAAAAGAGAAATAGATTTTTGAAACACATAAACAGTGATCACAAAGAACAAAGTAGACATTTCTGTGGCTATTAAAAACAAATATGAAGCCAACTTTGATAAAAAGGCAAGAAAATGGGTAAGGAGGACCAGTCCTTTCAAGAAGAAAAGGCCAAAAAGGAGAAGAAAAACTCACTCTATAAGAGCTAGAAGGCAGTATTGGCCCCAACACCGTGGTCACAAGAGGATCAAACTTTCATATGACAACATGGAACCAAAAAATAAAGGCATCACTTCATATGTTGATTTTGTTTGAAGCATCGAGGGAAACCAATATTCCTCAGTTTCAGGTATAAGCCAAATGCCTTGAGACAGATGGAACTTGCCAGTTGTCAATGAAAGGTCTGAGTTATGGAAGAGTTTGGGTAATGTGGCTATGTGCAGAAAGTTAAACCCAAAAGCCGTAAGATCCTAGATGTCCGCAGCTATAGATGGTCTGCTTTGGGAACTTTTGTACAGGGAACCACGATTCCAAACATTTGGTTTCATGTTGGACATTGGTCCTTCCAAAATAAGAAGTATGTTGGATATTGGTGGAAATATCAATAGAAACATGCTAAAACATGGAAGTCTACTAAAAACTTTGATTTTCGATTTAAAACTTTATAAGTGAGTAACAATACACATCTCTATGTCTTTAAATTCATAGTTTAAATATATAATAAGGAAATATAATGTATATACAAAATAAGATATTATGAAATATAAAAAAGGTTGATGAATTAGTGAATAGAATTCATACATTAACATTCTAAGTATCAAAATGCATGCTGTTAATGTGAGTAGAGTGCTAAAATAATAGTTTTGCAAGTTAATAAGGCATATTTGAAATCACAAAATATAGGATTTTTACTTTATTTTCACTGACATGGACCGATATGTATGAACCAAAATACACCGACATTGCATCAACATGGGATATTTCTCGAATTAGAGTTAAATATCGTGTTAGAAAGTTGGGTTTTGAACACATGTCGGTGAAATTTTGCCCACATGCAGAGAAATTTGGTACCATGCAGAAAACATTGATGAGTCATAAGCTGTTAATGTTTCATGAAAGGATATTAAGAGAAAAATGTAATTACAATTAACCATGATCCTGAAATATCATAAATGAACAAAAACACCAGAAAATCTCAGCATTAAGTATTGGTTAAAATTCAAAAATGAAAAAGAAACCTCACCGTAGCAGAAACTTTCCCAGCGTTAATCTGCAATTACAGAAGCATAATAAAATGAAAATAGTTTAGTTGTGCAAATGACTGAGAGTGAGACATCATAAAATAATTGTAGATGGTGCTATATAAAAGCGTCTAGAAAAAAGTAACAAGAGAAGGGGAGAAGTACCTCTTCAAGGAATTCAAAATCAACAAAAGCTGTACCGGCTTGCACATTGAGGGATCCTTCTGTTCTTAAGGCTTCTAAACTCGATAATGTGTATCCCTTTGGAAGGACTCCCAGCAAATAGGCCATCAGAAAGTGACCAGCCTCATGCTGCACCAAACTATCCTCAGTTAACTTACATCTTACATAATTGGGTAGCAACTTGGACCTGGATCAAAACTTCCAGAAAATCACATTCATGATTACCATAAACACAGTCGATGAGAGAAGGAATAATCAAGAAAACATGTAAAACTATCTAGGAAATACAGTTAAGAACTATTTTTGTAGAATAGGATCGAAACATTCACAAATTGTACTTACAACATCAGTATCATATTGCAGCATGTTCGAACAAACGACAACGACAATAATCTCTATAAACATGATAGAACTAGAATGGTTTGAGAGACATCTAAACTGCTCAAACCCTTATGAAACAGCCCTATAACTAACCAAAAGTTCATTGACGCCATTGGCCCATGACCTTGATAGAGATGAATGAATGGTAATTAACTATGTCTAGTTAAGAAACATCATGTTCCTTCTATAAAATAGTGAAAGCTGAGCCTAATCTCGAGAAGTAGTGGAAACAACTTGACGAAAATGTTGTTGTTGGTGAAACAATAAATATTAAGAAGGACAATTAGTTAGCGATAAGTGCAACGAGAAAGCATTAAAAGCAGCTGGCAGAAACTGATCTACTGTGATACCAAGAACATGAAAATTCAACTAAAAAAAATATGAGTCTATCTTAGGACGAACTCTAGTATCAGCAGCCATGTACATACGTACTCCAAATGTTTTTTCTCTAGAATCCATATATACATGGTAGACCACAAAGTTACAGAAAGCAGTATAATTACAGAACATTAATGTTAAAAGGTTAAGAAAAGGAGCCACATATCATATGATACATCCAACAAGCAATAAAGGTAACTATCAAGTAAAGGATGAATTTGACAGCAATAAATATGGCAAACAAGTAAATTTGATGATACCCTGAACTTACACCAATTTTACTTCAGTGGCATCAACTTCAAAACTATTCACTTTGGTGCCTTCAACTTAAGTTTAGTTTCAGTGTGCACATAAATAATGTAACAGCATTAAAAAATGTCAAAATATGACTGTTATGCCCACCATTTTTTCCTTTTTTTCATCTCATTTTGCACTATGTAACCCGAGCCGCCCTCCCCATCTCCTCCAGTTCTCCTCCTCTACCGATTCCCTCCCCTACTGATCTGCTCCTCCATCATTGCTCACTGCCAACAACCACTGTCGTCGATCTCCTCATGCTCATGGTTGTTCATTGATGGTGGTTGGTGGCCAACGGGGGTGCTAGGGGAATGGCTTAGAGTTGGGTGGAAGAGGAAGAAGAAAGAATGTTAAGAAGAGTGAAGAGGAAGAGAGTTTAAATAGATAGGTTGGAGGGTATATTTTCATCAAATTTTATTGTCAAGAAACCATGCATTGACAGAATGACTATACAGTATAACTGGTGAAGTGGAGGATGCCAAAGTAAGTGGTTTTAAAGTTGATGCTAATTGAAGTGGAAATTGATATAAATTCAGGATACCATCAAGCAAATTACACAAATTTTAATGAATCAAGAGATGTGACAAACCTAACTCTTTGGCAACTCTAATAGGCAAGAAATGGACATAACTCAATCACCAATCAAGATCATTATATTCATAATTAATCTCATGAAATGTGATGATATATTTATTATAAGAGTGGAAAATCAGCTTGGCTATTCCTAGTCCAAGAAAAGACTCAAAATTGACTTGGGTTGTAACTGAATGTATTATGTTCTCTTGCGCTTCCTAAATGTATATTGAACTGTGCAAGCTAGAGCTGCAAAATTATTATTCGGCATTCTTGTATTAGAAAAATGCTTTAGTTGCAGAAATGAAAAGTTTGAGGCTTCACCTGGACGACCCTATTGTGATACTTCTTGCTGACAGTATGGCCCAGAGTGTCAACAACCAAATTCCTCATTCCTCCATTGAAAGCAACCTGCAGGTTGATATTGGGTGTCATTTTTAAAATTAACAAGTCAACAACTGAATTGTCAAATGGAAGTGTTACTGCAATGCTCCTTAAAGAGAAGACACCAGCTGTTTTCCAGACATATGCCGTTGAAACATCACTTTACGAGGTCTAATAAACAACTGGAAAGTCAGTTAGCATGGACAGAGGGCGAGGTTAAATGTACATAAAGAATATATTCTTCAGTTGGATTCACATAGTGATAAATTTAAATAAAGTTAATAACTTCAGTACTATGTTCATCATCCTCTGCAGTTTTGCTGCTGATCCCAGCTTTGTGATGTAGACATTATATGACCATCCAAACCAGTGTAAAATACTGGTACACTGATAAGCATTTAGAAACTGACGGGTTACATCGATCTAGCCCTTTCATTACAAAATAAGGTAATGAAAACACCATCTGTACTTCCACCACCAATTTCAAGCAACAGGGCACCTGAGGTATGCTAGAATTCAACAGTTAGCAACCTCAACTGGTCACAGACCGATCATAAGCCTGTAAGTTTTTCTCCTAGAGAGGCAAGCATGGCATTGCCGAGAAAGAAAACCAGTCTGAAACTAAAGACAGAGGAAGCTTCCACAAATATGCATTCAAAAATAATAATGAGAGAATTCGATGCATGGTGGATCTTTCTACAGTTGACCGACTCCTCTGATTTGATTGGGTAATAAATGATTCATTTGCAAGAAAAGTATGAACATCAAGTAAAATTCTCACTTTGTCTGAAGCAACGAATATTTCAGTGGTCTGTCACTAACTAGTTATAAATCAAAAGTAACACATCGTTAACAGAGAATGTACCAAGTCAAATGACCATAGGAAAAGAAATCCCAGCGAGAAAATAAGAACTTGTAGATTGGTAAAGCCAAATCCAGACCATGCAGAAAGCCCTCCTAAAACTGCAGCAAGCTGAAAGTTTCTTTCTATGGATTCTAGTGTTGTATCCACTGGTGATAGAAGAGAGGCAGTATCAATTCCATTCAATTTCAGTTCATCCAATGCATAGAGCCTCTGAGGTACCTGTGCCATTGACAAGTGCATAATTGAAAATCTGTCAAAGTTTTCTCGTGATATATACGCAATAGGCATTTTTGGAATGATAATTTAGTTGTTGACACTAAGATTTGAATCCTAGTGGGGATTGTGGAACCACAAAGTCCCGGTCAACTCAGCTACTTGAGTTAGTTATATATATGCAAAGGGCATAGCAATGCATATTATAGAAGTGAGGGAAAAGTCAAATGTGTAAAATTATATTTTCAAAGAAAAATTCACTTTTTTCTTCATAGGAAAAAGATACCCTGAAAATGCCCCTGCAACAACATCTAAACAGTAAGAACATGTGAACCACTATAAAGCTTGAATGCGGCCCAGATTGCCAAATTTTAGATGTGAAAAATCTTGTTAGGGATGGATTTTCATAATTAATGTTCTTAATCCAAGTAATGGGAGCAATCTGACAAAAGTGTAAAATATAGGAACCAAAATTATTAAAGAAACTGAATCACACGTTGTAAATATCATGATTACAAAAACCAGTGATTTCAGCAATTGCTATAGACTAAAGGACATGTAAGAAAGGTACAATACATTGTCATTAAGGAAACTAAAAAACTAATGAACAACAAGATACCATGTAAAATAAAGTAAGGCAATATATTTTGCCTCAAAAACCAAAAAAAAAAAAAAACAATTTCAGACTGTGATCATAACCAATTGGAAGAACCTTTTATGGTAACTTCAAGATATGACAAATCTTGTTTATTCTAATAGCTTAAATCACATGCTTTTATCTTGGGAGTACCCTTGAGAATAAGAACCAAAAGGTCAAAATGCCCTTCTACGGCACATTATGGTATTTGGATATTACAAATAAACAAAGTAAAAAAGTGTGATCCCTGGTCAAGTCACTTTATCACATATTGTCAAGAGACAAAGTAAGATCAATCTTTTGATATTGTGCATTTCAAATGGGTTAAACTTCTTAGTAAATTGTAGCTATTATCTTAATGGCATTAACTTATGAAATTGGGAATAACTCATAAACAGGATCAGATAGTCAAGGTTCACTCTAAACAGTAAGTAATGATTATCTGGAAAACCAATGTTACAAAACCAGATAGAAATCATATGTGCTATGTGGATTGGTAGTGCTTTGCTGATTATCAGAAAAATCTTGTGGAATTAAAAGACTTGTGGTGCTTTGTTAATTATCAGATAAATCTTATGGAGATCTTGGAGCAAAAGAAAAAAACAAAGAAAATGTGAAATTGTCATTTAGCTGCTAACTAAAGCAAATTCAGCAGCTAAACATATGCTTTCTTGTTTAATTGGAGATCTTGGTTAACTCCAATTCACCCACAGAAAATCAGCTCATTTCTACCTGTACACAGATTAAAGACCACATTGACCACAATATCTGAATCACTGATCCATCTAATAACTTAAAACTCAGAACCAAAACTGTTACCCCATGTCTCAAACAACTACTAAGTGCTAAAAAATTTCTCAGAATTAGGTTAAAAAGAACAACAGATACCTCCAGTCAACATTCAGAACCCAATACAAAACTAATCCACCCATGAAGTATTAAGTAAGAACCAACCTGTCTTGCAGCACCAAAGCAGCGGAGTCCCCCAGGCTTCCCTTGCAAATCCTTCAGAAGGGAGAGAGCACTCCTGTCATTCCCCTCCCCCATCTCCTCGTCAACTTGCTGCAGGACTTGCATGCGTGATGCACCCAAGTCAGAGGAGTTGGTCATCTTAGCCTTCAACAACAGCACCCTCGGCTTTGCATCATACGTACTGGTGCTACTGTAATGTCCAACAAAACCCAGTGCTCTGAGCAACATGATGGCTCCAAAAAGGTTCTGAAACTCAAATTTGTGATGTACTGAGTGACCACACCAACTGGACCATAATAGTCTTCTCCAAACCTTTCTCTTTTTCCGTTTTTTTTAGAGTTATCCAAATGCTACCTGAGAGGCTGAGATTGGCAGACTGCTCATTTAGGACCAGACGCTTTGGCATTGTGCGGTTTAGGCCAATTTCACTGGTGGTCTCAGAATGGATTGGATATTGAGTCCGCACACCATACGGCCTATCTCAAGGCAAAGCTGGGGATTTTCACCAACAAACGTTCCAAGAAGACAGAAATGCAAACGTACATGCAACATATAGTTCAACAAATGTAATAATTTTTTGGTTACAATATAATTTGCCTTACTTTGTTCTTTTTTAAAAACTTTCAATTCTACTTCGGACGGATGGTTCTGAGTACTTGAGTAACTTTTTGCTCTTCTCCCTCTCTCTCTCTCTAGAATTTTTACCAGTCTCATCTTTTTTGCTTCTACTCCAAAATTTCCACATAGCTTGGTTGTTCTTTGCTCTTCTTCCTCTTTCCATATGTTTCTCTTAAGTTTCTATCATCCAGCGTCTTCTCCTTAAATGGACTTGGACTCCAATTTAGCACCAAGCTAGCCGAAAACTCTCAAGCAAACAGTCCTGAAATGTGAATAAAATTAAGTTAATCCTTGAGATTAAAAAGTGCAAAAAATGCCTATGTTTTTCAACGATATATTTATGTCATCGTTCTATTCTCCATTGCACAGAAAAAATAAAACATGTATGAAGAACAATATTGTGGTAATAGTTCACATATTCACATAAATCTATTATTTTAAGAGAAACCAAAATCCTCATGAACCCGTTCTTCTAATGAATTCTCCAAAATGTCCATTACTGATAATTTCAATTTTTGTTAAAATTGTTAAAGATTGTTAGGATTTTACGGTGGAGATTAAGAAGATTGTTAAGATCAATTTACGTCAATGCATGTATGTGTATAAATGGGTGTTGGATTCCTATAACAGACAGTGAATGATATACAACTTTATCTCTCCTTCTCACTTGTTTCTTCTTTCTTGTTGCTTCTCACTTGTTTCCTCTACTTCGTCCTCACCTCTTCCACCCAATCTCTTGGCCCTTCCCATCACATTCAACATCTCGCATCATTTCGCTACACCCATGGATAAATGCTTCTACCTATGCTAGCGATCGTAGTTTTTGGATGTCCTTGCCATCAATGGTCTCCTCTATGTTATTTGACTAGAGTTCATGCCATCAGAGCCCATCTCACCACTGCATTCCTCGTGGAAGAAGGCAAACCGTCTTATGCTCTCCTGTATCCATGCGACGACTACTCTGGTTGTCCAAAACATTATCTTGAGGTGTTCCTTGACGTTGGAAGAATGGAAACTCTTGATAAAATGTCTCTCGTCGGTGTCATGCATCCACGTCAGAGCCCTACGCAATAAACTCTAGTCGCTCAAGAAGCTCGACAATCAAACCATGAACGAGTATCTTCTCCAAGCTAAGTCCCTCTCTGACTCTTTAACATCTGATAGCACTCTTCTCTCCGATTTTGACTTCCTCGACTTCATCGTTGACGATCTCGAGCACGACTTCAAAGATTTCCTCACGTCGCTGAATTTTCGACCATTGACAACCTTCGACGACATCTACTGTTGAATATGACTTGAATTAGTTATGTAATTAGGGGCAATTTAGTCTTTTGGACCTAGTATATATATATGCTAGGGTTCCCATTGTTAAGACTAACATCCTTTTGTATCCCTAATTACACATAGTGAAGAACGGCCTCTCCATCCGTGGACGTACCCAATTCGGAGAACCACGTAAATCTCTGTCTTGTGTGGTTGTGATTGTTGCTTGGATTTGGTTTGGGCAAATACTTTCTCTTCTCCCCACTCACAACAATTGGTATCAGAGCTTGGTTGAAGGAGGAGTTGATTTCAAGGCTGAAATCAATTTGGAGGAGAAGAACGAGTGAAGCCAAGGAGGTCTGCCAGCAGCCGTCCAGCCT
>JAMKQA010018094.1:0-17961 GCA_024699735.1 Posidonia australis
GTTACAAAGGGGTCTTGCAAACGAAAAGCCTTGAATATTCGTTGGCACATTCGTTTGCAAGAGTAACAGCCCGGAAGGTGGAAGGTCAGCAGTCGCGGCTTGGTGCGCCACCTTGGTGCGCCAACTTTGTGCGCCACATTGGTGCGCCACCATGGTGCGCCAAGTTGGTGCACCTGCCCTGCTCACAAATGTCTGTTTTGGGCTCTGGCTAATGGGTTTGGGGCTCGGTTTAAGGGCTGATCACATCCAAAGCAACATAGGGACACTCATTCCTGGGTCACCTCAAAATCGGGGTGTCTACAGCTAGGCTTCAGCATCTTTGCGCTAGTTGGGCGAGCTCTAGAATAGCAGTGGCTCAGCTGATAAGCCCTGTGCCGTACGCGTATGTGGCCTGTGCACTTCAACAGTGCAGCTCAGATGAAGGTGTAAATCCCTAATGGATACGCGCATGTGCAACGTGCTTTGCCTTCATGCCTCTGTCAAAAGGACCAAATTCCCTAGTGAACACGTGCAAGTGGCACGCGCTTCTCATCCGTGCCTCTGTCAAAAGGACCAAATTCCCTGGTGAACACGCACAGGTGGCACGCGTTTCTCATCCGCGCCTCTGTCACATGGCCCAAATTCCCTGATCAACACGCGCATGTCCAACGCGCAATTGCGGCGCATGTGACCTCTAACATAGTCATGGGTCGCTGTCCTGCGACTGCTCATGGGCTCTTCTCCCTCCTTTAAAGCTGGCACTGGCTGAATGAGGGGGACGCATCTCTCGCACTCCCTCTGGCCCAGACTCCTTCGTGGTTTGCCTCCTCTCCCTTCGGCGAATTCTTCCTCCAGCGACACCTCCTTTGCCGTTTCTTCTTCTGCTAGTGGCTAGGGCTTGGCTTCACTGGGTTTCTCTCCTCCTGTGGCCGGTGCTCTTCTCTTGGGCAGCATGGTAAGGCTTCCATGTCAAGGTGGGAAGGTTGCAAGTCGTGGGTCCTTGACGTGGTTTCTTTGTGGATTCCTAGGGTTTCCTGACAATGGTTACTCCTCCCTATTGCTCGGATGTGCTGAGGTGTTGGATTGGCATGCTCTCTGACAACGACCGGAAGAAATTGCAGTGTTGGGGAATCTCTGGGCGTCTCTTAGAAGATTGGGGATATCGAGGTGAATCGATATCTCCTAAGTGTCGTGTCTAGATTCTGGAAATCGGCCCACCATGTATTCCGATTCGGTTGTGAGGAACTGACTGTCACAATGGAAGAAACCAGGTGGATCTGCGGCTTGTCACGACTACTAGGGCCTTTAGTCTCCATGCGCCGGGATGGGTATGCATCTGTCCTTTCTCAGCTAAGTGGCTTGAACATTGCAGAATGCAGGAGGCGCTTAATCTGTACAGACGGCTTTGAACCCATGTTGTGCTTGGACTTCCTTGATGAAGTGGTCATGAGGCGCTCTATGCTAGGCGATAACCTCTGGCTACGTGACTTCGTCCTCTGTTTTCTTGGGGAACTCATATTCAGTCATGGCCAGATGATCGTAGCGATTAAGATAGTTGAGGTCGCTTTGGCAGTGGTGAGCAAACAAATAGATCTGGCTCCCGTGATCTTGGCTGAGACTTACCGGGGCCTGGATCATGCTCTTCACTGGTGTCGCCACTTATACGGCTGTGGAGCATTAGTGCAGGTAACTATGAATTCTGCTGCGATTGGCATATCTATATACTGACTTAATGCTTGGCTAGGTGTGGTTGGCGGCTCACATGGGAGTCGAGGTCCTACACCCCCAAAGACCGGCATTTGAGGCCTACTTCCAGAGCAAGCATTCTCGGACCATCTTTAGAGTATGCGAGTTCTATGAAAAGCTGAAGGGGTTGTCCGGAAGTAGGATCACCTGGCGGATTGTCCCATCAACCGTGGAGCCTTTCACTACATTTTTCAATGATACTGACATGAGGGTGATCGTTCTTCCTAGTCTGACTGGAGGGGTGGAGTATCACCCTACTCGTGTCCTGCACCAGTTTGGTTTTTGTTAGGATGCTTTTGAACAATCTCCCATGCCTACTATCTTCCGACTGTATCCTCAGAATTCCACTGCCATGACTGCTGCATTGGCTTGTCTGCTACGAACCGGCGTGAGATCCAGTGATCTGACTCTGGTGAGAGGCACAGGCTGTTCTGAGGCATATAGGGCACATACACAGGTGGACTGGCCAATCAACGAAGTAGCTCCTGATGCTCCTCTATTCAACAATGCTAGTAGCTCGAAGAGGCCTCGAACTGGAGGGAATAGTTGATTCGAGCATATGTAGCACATTTCTGTAATTTCTTTCAATGATTGTACACTCTTGAACTTGAATTTGAATGAAGAATACATGCTCTTTCACTGTGTGCCTTTTTATTTCCTTTTGTGACCAACTTCTTTGAATAGCTCCCCTGTATCATTGGGACCGGCCAAAACATCTACCCCTTTGAGGATGTAGATTGGATACATTATCGTGACTTGCCAGGTCTAGTCTCTACACGGGTATACGGGGGTACATTCTGCTGCAAGTTGGCCACTGGTGCCCCTGGCAAAAATGTGCATGTCCTACGCATAACTGCCACACGGCTCCCAGATGTGGGGTCCATGCTGAAGTTCCTTGGTCTCTGAAGTCTCGGTCAGGAGCGCTCCTGGGCTCGATGATCTGCCTCTGTCCATTCTTCCTACCGACCTTTTGTGTGGAGCTACTGATTTGCATTGAATACATGGCCTGAAACACCTAGTAAAGCGTCTACTTGCCAAAACGCAGCTGACATGCCCCTGGTTGTAGATGCTCTACTGGAGTCAACCAAGTGGGTAACTGGCATGCCTTTGGCTGGAGGTGAATCAAATGGGCAACTGACATGCCCCAGGGTGGAGGTGGGCCACCGATGACAACCAAGAGGGCAGCTGTCATGCCCCTGGCTGATGACTGGGTAAAGTCTTGTCCCGTGATAACGACGTTGGGGGAAGTAATGCAGATGCAGATGCATGGGTTGCGCTTACTTAGTTATTTTGGACCCTCAGCATTAGGAAAGCTTTGATGTCTACCCAAAAGGGAATGGGCGGATACTGTTACCCGAAGGACTCTATCCGGATCTCTAGCTGATGGGTGGCACTCTGGGTGGTGGGGCGGTTGTGCTAGGATAATGAATACTAAAATGATGGACAACTGGGTGGTAAGTGTTTAAATGGTGACAAGGCTGGGACTTCGCATCAAACTCTCTAGGTCCCACACCTGCTCTTTTATATTATCGACTTTTCTTTTGCTCCCTCATAGGTGTGTGGGCTCACTCTACTCCTGTCGGGGGTAATGAACGCCAAGGTGGGAGGCTCTTACTAAGAAGGGGGGCTAGTCCTTTAATGGCGTGGTGGCTTAGGCGTATGCTCCAACTCCTCCCTGGGGTACAGTAGGGGTGGAGTCGGCCCACACACCTCTCTCTAGGGCTGACTTCTGTCTTCGACTTCTGTCTTCTCATTTCTTTTGTGTCCTCTATGCATTGTGATTTTTCTTACTCACTCTCACTCACACCCTAGCATTTTATCTCCCTCTTGGAGGTGTGGGCCCTTGGAGAGTTTGAAAACTTCGTCCTGCTCATGATGGGGGGTGGCTTCCTCACTTGCTAGATGATCCGGATAGAATTCTTTGGGAGGTGAGAACCATTTCCCGAGGTAGGGTAAGCTTTTTTGATTTCATCATCGGGCAAAAATGCAGATGGTGCATGCACAAGCATGCTGATATAAGAATCAAAAACATGAATGCTGAGTGCACGTGTTGCACGAATGCAGGAATGCGTGCTATAACAATTCGGTGCGAGTACAATGAGACAGAATGAACAAATGCCAGGATGTGGATTACAAATACAGAATGCAATGATGTAGGGTACTCGGATACAAAGGGGGAGGACTTTGCTCAGTGTCGAGACCCAGTCACTGGTAGTACTTCTTCAGGTAGCATGTATTGATTGGCTCAGACTACTCGATGCAGTCCCTGTCCTCATAGATCACATCTCCTCCAGAGAAAACCTGCTTGACGATGAAGGGTCCTCGCCAATTGGGTCGGAACTTTCCACAGGTGTCGGGCAGATGGATTGCTCGCAGAATCAAATCTTCAGGCGCTAGGCTTCTGGGTCGGACCTTCTTTTGATAAGACTTGGCCATGCATTTCTGATAGCATTGAGCGTGGTGCAAGGCTTGCAATCTGCGCTCGTCTATTTGGTTTAGCTGTATGTATCGATCTTCGACCCATTCCGCCTCCTCTAGCTCTGCTTCCCTCAGGATTCTGAGTGATGGGATCTCTACTTCAATGGGGAGAACTGCATCCATGTTGTAGACCAAAGAGTATGGGGTTGCCCCCGTAGAAGTCCAGATGGATGTCTTGTAGGCCCACAACGCGTAAGGGAGTTGGTCATGCCAATCCTGATGAGTCTCTTCCATCTTCTTCAAGATCTTTGTGAGGTTCTTGTTGGCGGACTCCACAGCGCCGTTCATCAGTGGGCGGTATGGGAAGGATCTATGATGTTTGATGTGAAGGCTCTGCAAAAAAGTCCTCCAGCCTCTTGGCTATGAAGTTCTTCCCATTTTCGAAGAAGAGGGCGTGGGGAACTCCGTATCGGGCTACAATATTATTCTGAATAAACTTCTCCATAGCCACGGCGGTGACTGCCTTCTTGGAAGCTGCTTCTATCCACTTGATAAAGTAGTCAATTGCTACCAAGATGAAGCGATGTCCATTAGAGGCTATTGGATGAATAGCTCCAATGACGTTAATATCCTATGTTGAGAAGGGCCAAGGCACAAACATATTATGCAGTTGATGAGGAGCGTGGATCAAGTTGTCGTGGACTTGGCAGTTGTGGCACCTTCGGACAAACTGACAGCAATCCGCTTCCATAGTTGACCAGTAGTAGCCTTGCAACATGATCTTCTTGGGGAACAAGATCCCATTCATATGTGGGCCGCACACTCCGGCATGGATTTAGAGCATCAGGGAATCGACCTCCTTCCGGTCTACGCACCTCAGTAGCATTTGGTTGTAAGACCTTCTGTATAAATGGTCACCCCCAAGGACATACTTCGACGCAAGCCATTGCATAGTCTTCCTGTTGGTGGCAGGGGTATCAGGCGGGAGGTTCCCAGTTTGCAAGAAAACCTTGATGTCGTGGTACCAGGGAAGCTCTTCGAGTGGATTGGCCTCTTCGATGCTCATGCAGTACATAGGGTAGTTCACTCGGGTTACCGATACGTCCACCACGTGATCGTTTGGTATGGACAACCACGACGCCAAAGTTGCCATTGCATCTGCATATGCATTCCTAGTTTTGTTCATGAAGGAGAAAGAAATGTCCTCGAATTCTGTCATGAGCTTCAAGAGATATGAGTGGTATGGCACCAGCTTCGGGTCTTTTGTCTTCCAACTCCCGTTCACCTAGGATATGATCAGCAAGGTGTCACCGTGGACTTGTAGTTCCCGTACACCGTGTTCTAATGTAGCCTGCAGGCCAAGGATGCATGCTTCATACTCCACCTCATTATTGGTGCATTGGAACGACAGTTTCCTGGAAAACGGGATGAGTTGTCCTTGGGGAGTCACCAGCACTACCCTGATACCCTGGCCTCTCTTGTTTACTGCGCTGTCAAAGTAGAGGTGCCATCACTTTTGGTCATCTGACTCCTTGAGTCTCAAATCATCCATCGCGAATAATGTACTCGTCGGGAAATTGGGTCTGCAGGGGCTGATACTACGACAAAGGCAAGTCAGCCAGGTGATCCGCTAGGGCCTGCCCCTTCACTGATTTTTGCATCACAAAGGTGATGTCATATTGGGATAACAAAACCTGCCACTTGACGCATCTACCCACTAGTGCTGGTTTCTAGAGCAAGTACTTCATCGGGTCACGTCGGCATAACAGCAAAACTGGATATGCCATCATATAGTGCCACAGACGTTGGGTGACCCAGACCAAGGATAAGCAAACATTTTCGATGGTAGTATACCTAGCTTCACAATCATTGAACTTCTTGCTCAGGTAGTACACTACCCTTTCCTTTCAGCCTGTCTCATCATGTTGACCCAATACAACGCCCATGGAGTGCTGTGTAACTGATAAGTAGAGGAGGAGTGGCCATTCTAGCGTTGGGGGGACCAGGATTGGTGGCCTGGCTAGCAACTGTTTGATCTTATCGAAGGCAGCTTGGCACTCCACACTCTAGGTAATATGAGCATTTTTCCTCAGGAGCTTGAAGATTGGCTCACATATGGGAGTCAGCTGGGCAATGAATCGGCTAATGTATTGTAGGCACCCGAGCAAACCTCGGACCTCCTTCTCTATGGCCGGAGGTGGCATATCGATGATGGCTCTGGCTTTATTAGGGTCGACCTCAATCTCTCTTTGGCTGACTATATACCCCAAGAGCTTTCTTGATGTGACACCAAACACACAATTGCTGGGATTCAGTCGGAGCTTAAACTTCCGCAGGTGGTCAAACAACTTTCTCAGGCAGGCAAGATGGTCGTCAGACTCTTTGGATTTGGCAATCATATCGTCTATGTGCATTTCAATGTCCTGGTGCATGAGGTCATGAAAAAGTGCTGTCATTGCTCTTTGGTACATAGTGCCGGCGTTCTTGATTCCGAACGGCATCACTCTGTAGCAAAAGACCCCCCAAGGGGTGATGAATGACGTCTTCTCCATGTCCTCTTTTGCCATTCTGATCTGATTGTAGCCGGAAAAGCCATCCATAAATGATAACATTTTGTGCCCTGCGGTGTTGTCCACCAGTACATCGATGTTAGGTTGTGGGAAATCATCTTTCGGGCTTGCTTTGTTGAGGTCTCTATAGTCAATGCACAAGCGAACCCGCCCGTCCTTTTTTGACACTGGAACCACATTGGCTAGCCATTTTGGATAAAGGAAAACCTTTAGGAATTTGACCTGGTGTTGTTTCATGATTTCCTCTTTTAATTTGAGAAGCCATTGCAGGAGTCATCTTTTGAGTTTCTACTTGACTGGCTTGGCGTCCGGCTTCAATGGTAGAGTGTGCACTACTATCTCAACATCCAGTCCGACCATATCATATAACTCTAGGCAAAAACATCACTGTACTCCTTCAGAAATGTGATAAAATCTGCCCTTACCTGTGGTGACAATCTAACACTGATGCGGACCTCCTTAACATTGCCTGGTGCGCCGATGTTCACCACCTCTGTGTCCTCCTCGACGTGCAGATTCGGTCCTTCTAGATCGTCATCGTGCGGATAAAATTTCGACGCATCTTCTGAATAATCGACGCCCGTGTCGTCATCCTCCTCGTATGCTATCAGTTCTGATAACACCTCCTCTTGGAATACTGAGTCAGTGACATCAAATGAGAGGATCTGCTCCTACTCCTGCCTCTTTTTACGCTTGAGGAGGGTCATGCTGACTTTGATATTCTTGTAGCTGCACTACGCTCTTCTGCTCTGCTGTGGTGTTGGCATGTTCTTCTCCCTCCTCTATAGTATTTCTAATATTTTTTTTTGTATTTTTTCTGATTTTTTTGGGTTTTTTGTACTATTTACAATAATCTCCCCCTGAACGGTCGTCTGGCTGGTGACCGCTCTAGGGGTTCCTCCATGGGCTCTCTGAAGAGCCTACCTCAAGGTCTTTTTTTTTCTCCTCGCCTATCTGAAGGTGAGGCTTGTGCTGCACATACCACCTAGACCCGCCTCCCGGTTGCTCGGAGATCATCTTCTATGGTCTAGTCTTGATTGTTTTGCCCTCCTCCACAACCATGATTGCTGGAGGACCCCGGTGATTCTGGGGTGGGGTAAGTTCTGGCTCTGATGCTATTGTTTTCGCTTTCCTCTTCCTGTCCTCTTCGACTGCGTCTTCTGCCAAGATCGCCAGTTGTTCCTGGAATAGCACTTCCAGGTCATTAACCACTGTGTCTACATGGGTCTCGAAGGCTACACACTCCTCCTCATCTGAGGCAAAGTTGGCATAATAGGTGCAGGATTCTGATTGCACCAAAAATCTGGGATCAGGAAGGGCCAGGATATTACTGCTGCTATACTGTTACATCTGGGCCGCTGCTATTGTGACTGAACTGGCTGTGATGGTGATACTGCTGCTGCTGTGACTGACTGTGGTTGTGATATTGCTGCTGCTGTGACTGACTGTGGCTATGATGCTGTTGCTGCTGTGACTGACCGTGGCTGTGATACTGCTGCTGCTGGGGGTAACAAAACTAGATAAAGGGATGTTGGGACTGCTGCCTATCGCTGCTCTGTTCTGCCTGCAGGGTTTGGCTCAACTATGCTAAAAGTATCTTTATTTGTGTAATAATCCTCAATGCAGACCCACTCGATTTCTTCTGTTGGACTCTGCTATTGCTGCACCACGACGACTGGGGACGGATTCCTGTTCGGGTCCATCACACCCGCACTAACGAAGTTAGTCAAATCCTGAGGGACAAACAACCTTCGGTGCCTGCACGTGCCTCGCCGTGGTCCTTGGTATCCAAGTCCTCTGCGATCTCTTCTTTCCTCCGCCTCAACAGGCTCCGTGATCCCTTGACCGTATCACCCAAGCGGTAGTCCCTTCCTCGTATACCCATCGGTGACAAAGGTTCTCAACCATCAACTGAGGGTGCCTATGAACAGACAAGAAGCTAACACGCTCGATTTCCGGAACAAAATTGATCGGTTTGAAACGGTTAACATGATAAAGGACATCCGATGGCTTGGGATCAAAGTGGAAAGTCTGCAGATCGATCAAAGAGACTGCGTCAATCTCGTCCCTCTCAAAGTTTTCTGCCATGACAACAACAATGTCGTCGTCATAGCAGAACTTGATCATACGGTGCAAGGTTGACGGGATGACTTGATGCTTGTGCAGCCAAGGGCGCCCAAGCAAAAGGTTGAAAGCAGGTTTGAGATCAACAACGTAGAACTCGACATCGAACTAAGTTGGAATGACAGTTAGAGGAATGACCAAAACCCCTAACGTGTCGTGGTACGTGTTGTCAAAAGATGTCATCCCTTTAACAGCTGGCGTAATGTCCTTGGCTTTGAATCCGACTTTGTTTGCGGTGCACAAGGGGCAGATGTTTAGACCTGCGTCGTTATCAACCAGTGTCAAGGGGATCAGAACTTCTGGAACTGCACGGTGACGAACAACGGTTGGTTGTGATTGTTTCGCACCGGGGGCAACTCCTGGGACGAGAAGGAGATGACCCGCGGCGTTGCGATCATGCCTACCATGTTCTCAAGGGTTGTGGGCTCAATGGTGGGGGATACATGGGCCTCCTGGAATACCCTGAGGAAGGCTTCTCGGTGTTCGTTGAGGTGTGGATGAGGTCCCAAATGGATATGTTGGCTTTAACTTTCTTGAGCTGGGAGGTGAGATCATCCGGGGATTTACTGGCAGTGTTGGTGGAGGGTTTAGAGGTAATTTCTTCGGTGGCGGGCTTAGGGGGTTGGCTTGCTTGCTGAGATGGAGGCGGCACTGGGTGGCTTTCCCTGGGGACTGGAGTTGGGGGCTTGTACATCTGCCCAGACTGCGTGATTTCTACACACATTTCTGTGGCATAGTCATACGATACTCGGTGGGTATCCCTAGTCAAATTAATGACTAGGGGAGTACAAGCCGCCAACTCTAGCCTGGCCAACGGTTAGCTGGTGGGAGGCATGGTGGAGTAGGCTGCTAACTGGATGGATTGGGTAGGAGCTGGCTGAGGTTTGGCTTTAAGGCAGATGGGCTGAGCTGGGGGAAGTTGCATGGTAGGTGAAGCGACCGCGCGCTCTGTCTTGGCGGCCAGGTGAATCATGTCGACGGACTCTGAACCGGAGAGGAAGGAGAGATATTGCTGAGATAGAAACAGTTCAGAGGCAAGGTGGATAAGATCGGACGGATCCAGCTGGGAAGAGCCGGATCCAAGAGGAAAGAGGCAGTGAACCCTTGACGTCTCGGGTGCTCTTAGATGGGGGTGCTGAGGGAGAGGTTGATTGACAATACTAGGGTGTGGTTGTGCTCGTACTGGTGCTGGTGCTTGTGCTGGAGAGGGTGCAGATCCTATATCCTGAGTGTTGATGACAATGACCTTGCAGTCAATGAGGTCCTGTATGGCGTTTCGGAGAGTGAAATAGTTGTCCATCGAGTGCCCTGGGGCCCGATGGTAACTACAGTACAGATTCGCTTTATACCACGCTAGCAATGGATTCGGCGGTGGGCGAACATCTGAGTACTTGAGGAACGACTGCACCTTGGGAAGGATGGCACTCAACGGCTCGATTGGGGTGAAATTTTGGTCGAGTCGTCGAGGCCTTCCCTGTGAGGGGTGTTGTCCTTGCCTTGCCGGTGCTACAGGATACACTAGCTCGACAGTGGTAGTGATATGGTGTGTGTGGAGTGTCCTACGTGCTAGTGCATAAACTACCTGATTTTGAGTCGACAGACCCACTGCGTTCACTGGCAGAGCAGGAGACCTAAGGTACGCGACCGTGCTCTTCGGGGGATCCCTCCTCTTCGGATAGCTAGAGCTGGAGCCATTGTTGTTGTTGGTGCCTGCGTTGTGGCTGGAGGTGGTTGCTTGTTTGGCGAACGCAATGAGTGTGGGGAAGCTACCACTTCGTAGCGAGCCCTCCATGTGGGTGTTGGCTCTAATTAGAGAGGAGAAAGTGGTGATAGGTTGGATGCTAAGTAAAGCCCTTGTGGCTGACTGTGCCCCACGGATGATTATTTCGATACACTCCTCGTCAAAGGGTCTATCCTTGACCTGTGAGGCAAGGGCACGCCAACGCCCGACGTACTCTCCAAACGGCTCGAGGGGCTTCTGCTTGGTGGCCGCCAAGTTTTCCCTCTTGGGCACTAGGTCAAGGTTGAAGGAATTCTGTTCCAGGAATGCCTGGGCTAGGTCGTTCCAAGACTGAATGGTCGCCATGTCCAAAGAAGTGAAGCATTTCAAGGCAGGGCCAGAGAGACTCTTTTGGAATAAGCGGATCAACAACCTTTGGTCAGCCTGGATCTGAGCAAGGTCTCCGCAGTATGCCCTCAAATGGGAGATTGGGCAGCCATTTCTGTTGTACTTTTCGAAATCTAGGACTTGGAAATTTGGAGGGAGAGTTGCCTCTGGGAAATAGCAGAGGTCCCAGAACTGAAAAGACTAGCAGTCCCCACCCTGCACTTGTGGAAGTGCTCTTTCCAAATCACCCATCCTGGAAAAGAGGGCATCTGGGGTGACTGCTGTTGAGGCTGGCGTAGCTTGGGTAGGTACCGCGTATGTCGTACGGGTTGCATCGAGATGCTCCTCTGGTTCCACCATCATACCACTTGGTGTCATGGCATGATGGCCGGCATACTCGTGCGGGTGAGTGGTGTGGTGCTAGACGCATGGGGGTACCTGTGTCTGATGCAGGGATGGAAGGTAGGCAGTATGCTATGCTGTGAATGGTGCGAGGTTTGTGGGCGGCAGCTGCTGTCTTGGTGCGAGTCCAGGCAGGGGGACGAGGGAGTGTTGTGCCCCTGCCAGGCTGAGGGGCTGGCCACCAAGTGCTCGAGATGCATGCCGTGAAGAATGAGATGAAGGTGAAGGATGCAGGATCGACACCCCCATCGCCTGACTAGCGAGGAGCTGGGGGGACGACCGGGGAGGTGCAGTGGGTGCAGAGTGGAGCACTAAAGCCAGGGCGGCGAGACCTCAAGGGAAGGAGAAGCTAGGAGTAGTGAGGAGTCCAGTGAGAGTGCCATGCCTTGCAGCTTCTGGGCAAGGGTCAAGAAGTACTTGGCTTACACGATTGGGCTCTCATCAGTGGTAGTACTGAGGGATGGGATTGTCAGTAGAGCTGACACAACAGAAGGCAAAATGGGAGCAGACTGTCCAGAAGGGACGGATGCTACCAAAGAGGCTACCGTAGCTGGCAGGGTAGTCAAGACAGATGCGCCCTGCAGAGGGAGAGACACCGGCAGCTCCGGAGCTCAAGTGGCGGTCACCGCAACTGACTCGATGATGGGCTCCAGACCAGACAGGGTCTGCCAGTGTCCCAACACAAAAGGGGAGGATGCCCTATGGGCCTGGAAGAGGCTAACATGGGGTGAAGAGGTAGCTGAGGAAGTCAGGAAAAGGGACGAGGGGGCCAAAGTGGCGATACCCTCGGATGTAATAGCAGAAAGAGCCTCGCTGACGCATTGGGCCATGGCGGAACGTGAGCGAGTGCGAATAGGGCTACGGTAGCTGAAGGAAGGACAAATCCTACGACAAGCTATTGTCGGAAGCGACAAAAGCTCAAGGAAGGCTGAGAACGGGTGTCACACAATAAGGAAACTGAGAGGGGGTGCTCGAGCTCGGGTCAAAGGACTCGTGCGCAAACTTGTTGGTAAAAGAGACAGGAGCAGGTATCTAAATCTGAGGATAAGCAATGCAATGTTTATTAAGTGGTATGAATGGCACACATGCTCATGGATGCAACTAGCATGCACTCTCTCACCGTCTAAGTGTTTCCTAGGGGATTGTCTACTTTAAATGCTCTCAGGGTGAATGGGTCTCCAACTCAAGGCAGAAAGTAAGGTTCTGTCCCATGCCAAAGCTGTGGAACGGTGGTGCGTTGGGAGCCTTGACCCTACCAAAGCATGGACTATAACCTCTACTAACACTGACACGACCCTGGACAAGGGGGGACAGCCCAGCATCAAATCCTATGCCAAAGCAATAGGACAAGAGAATTGGAACTGGCCTTCTCAGATTATAGGTTGACTCAGAGGAGAGAGATGCATGCTCCTATATGGTTCAATCATGTAATATGCCTTTGTGTTTTTTACTTGCATTTTATTAACCAGAGGGGAAGAGAGTTCGAATTGGTCTCTAGTTTTGCCTTATTAATTGTTTCTCTGAGTTTGTGTGTTTTATTCTAAACCAGAAGGGGAAGGCAAACATGCCTCTATTCTCCTAGTCATGTCAAATGCAAAAAAAGGGGAAGAAAACACACAAGTAGGACAAGCAAGCAAGCAAGCAAACAACAAGCAATAGACATGATCATGGCATGTGCAAGTGTCGTGTATCAAGATAGTGAGAAACAAAAATAACCAACCCAAACATGAAGCATATATCATAGCATGTGCATTGTGATGTGGACATGTTATCTTGGTGTAAAGTAAAACATACATCATCCGTAAGGCATAACATATCAAGTGCATACAAGGAAAACCATGCAGGCGAGAAAGAACCGAAAATGAAAGTCGGAGTCTGTCTTTCCCCAGCGAAGTCGCCAGTTCCTGTGACCATGCCGACGGAGGGGAACCGCGCTCCCCATGCGATTGGGACCACATGGGAGTCGGTAGGGCCACGGTGAATTCCGAGGATGGGAAAATGACTCGAAAACACTAGAAAGTGATATGAAGGTAAAATGTGGAGTCGTCACCTAGTCTATTTAAAACGGGAAGATGAGGAAAACCGTATCGGAAAAAAAAACAAAACTCGAAATCGAATGTGAAATAAGATGACTCATGCAAAAAGGATTCGACACACGGATCATTGTGAATTGGAGAAAGGGTAAGGACTCTTATTACGTGCGGGGAAGGTGTTAGGCACCCTTGCACGCCCAATGAATCAGTCTTTCTCGAAATCTCGCTCACACGCATGCAAATGTAGGCACTTAGATGCCAATTAATGGGGTTATATGGATGATGCAAGAGAAATAAATTATACGAATAAGGAAACAAACTAAGCTAAAAGAAAAGCACAATCGAAATGGGAAACATAAGCAAAACATAAGGTGGAAACAAGGTGGGGCCCAATGGCTAGGCTGGGCTGGATTCTATCCCTAGATGACCCGCGCATGTGCCACGTGCAAGTTATTCGCGCAGCCAAGATGCGCATCCCCAGAGATGTCATGGCCGTTTGCCATCATTGCCACATCCGCAACACACAGGTACTACTATGGAGTAGCCATTGAGGTGTAGGGGGAAGTCATACTAGGGCTTATGCATATACTAAAAGTCGAGGAAACCATAACATAAGAAAATCAAATCAAAATCAAGGGTCTCAAGCAATCTAGGGAGTAAATCACATTTGAAAAGACAAAACATGCTGGGGAGCCTAAATAGGGGTGGTGAGGCTTTGGCTTGGTAGGACCTGACCCCATTTAGGCCTTGAACGATACGCGCATGTGGGGCGTGCTATCAGGGCACATAGGTGGAACAGGGGTCTAGGCCTGCCTCCTTCATCGCCTCCTCCCTGGAAAGCGGAGCATCACCAGACGACGAGAGTCGCCTAGGAGCTCAAGGGAACTACCACGATGCAATGAGGATGCGAGAAAACTAATGAGATGCCAGGGGTTATCCTCCCCACCCCATCATCACTGACGTTAACGCTGGCTTCCCTCCGGCGAGCCTCCACAGGAGATTCCAGCTTGGTGGCGACTCAGCGGCTCAAGGGAGCGAGAGGAGGAGGAGGAGCGTCATCGGGACAGGACGAGCTGGGCGTTTAAGGGCCAGAGCCTCACGCTGGTGTGGTTCGATCGTTGACGGGGAGAAATGCGGGATGCAACGAAATAATGGGGAAAACCGCGAGAAAAAGGTGTAGAAAGATGAAATAAACATTCCTAAATTATCCTCTAATGAGATAGAAGGGGAATGTTACCTGTTGGTGACCTTGAGTGTCATCGGCACCTGTAGACTGTGGGCTCTGGATGGTCGTATGCGGGGCTGGTGGTGGGCTGTGGATGGTTCGGGAGTAAGCAGAGATCGGCTAAGAAGCTTGGGGCGTCTGTCGAAGGGAGGAAAAGCGGGAGATGGTCGGAGTTGGGTGTTGGGTTTGCTTGTATCAGGTGAGCTCCGACGGAAGTTTTCTGGGTTCTCTCTTCTCTCTTCTCTCTTTCTCGCAAAAACACCCTGGGGTCCCTGGTCGAATGAGGTCGAGGGGGTTTTAGTGGTGGCTCCTGTCGTGGTTGGTGGTGGATGGCAGGTCGTGGCTCAGCGATGTCAGACATGGCAGGGGAAGGCTCGTCGATGCCGTTGCAGGCTTTGTGTGATGGCGGAAGCGGCGTAGGGCATGGGAGGCCGGTGACAGGGCGTGTAAGGCTCAGGGATGTCAAGCACATCGGGGGACAAGTCGACATTTTGTGCACAGCATCGCTCGTACAAGGTCGTACAGTGAAAGCGAACAGTTAGGTGGCGCCTGCCGTGCTACCCTGGCCCTGACGAGCGTTTGGGCTACGCAAGTGGGCCACGCATGTCACATGGGTTGGGTTTTAGGTGCTGGGCTTAGTTGGATGAGTGGAGTTAAGGGTAATTAGGGGTTTTCTGGGTTGGCTTAGATTCATGGGCTTGGTTGGGGAATTGGAGGAAAATCCGGGTCATCCGTCCAGTTGTGCTTTCTATCAGATCTGCCTGCCAACATTGGTCAGAAACCAGGGTGTCTACACATGCCAATCATATGCCCGATGAGGAAAATTGGAAAGCTTGCCTGCATCAGATCAGTCTCCTCCTCCTCAATTGACACTACCCGGACAATCAAGTAAGCGAGGGAGCCACCACCATTGTAGAGTTAGACGAAGTGTCCAAACTTCACAAGGACTCTGTACCTCTAAGAGGGAGATAAAATACTAGGGTGATTGAGCGAGTGAGTAAAAGAAAAAAAATACATCTGCATGGGCATAAAAGAAAAAGAAGATAGAAGGCGAAGAGAAAAGTCAGCTTAAGAGCAAGAAGCACATGCCATAACTCTATACCCCACTACACCTTGGAGAGGAGTTGAAGCATGCACCTGAACGCCCGCACTATCAAGGGATTGGCCACTCTCTCTTGCAGCAAAGCCTCCAGCTCAGATTAGGCATCTATTACCTTTAAATCAGGGATAGAACCCAAGTGTTTATGTGGGACCAAAATAAATATCAATGATTTCAAAAAAAGCAGGTGCAATGCCCTAAAGAGTTTGGCATGGAGTCTGGTCCACTACACCATCCTGCATAGCAAATTTAAGCACCACCAATAGCCCATTGAGAGCCACCCACAGCTTGCGAGTTTTGGTAGGGTCCATTGAGTCGAGGGCATCCTCCTCCTTTTGCAGGTATATAGCTTTCTCACGTAACTGAGCGTAATAAACAAACAAAAAAAAACAAAAACAAGAAAAACAAGAAAAATTGCATGTAGTTAATAGAGCATGTTTACTTATTCAAGCAATAAAGCCACTTTCAGTTAGTATACTTGCAAGCAATAATAAAATCCACTCCACCAGTCATTTCAATAATTGCTTTCCTAGCTTGAACCTCTATGCTTGCATATCGCATTGTCTTGCAGGTTTCCATCGATCACCTTCAACCAGGGGCATGTTAGTTGTCTTTTGGTTAAGCGCCCATGCAACTGTTCAACATAACACACCTTGTCCTTTTAGAGTCGCAATCGCCTATGTATGGCTTCAGAGACTCCAGCAAGCACACATTGTCTCTCGCCTCAATTAGCACCAGCTTTAGTCATTCCGGTGGTCCAGAGTGCACTCGCAATCGCAGCCTAACCCCCCGCATTCATGTCTCCTTTGCAGCCTTCTTGATACTAGGGGCATCTACTCTTGCCCAAGTATCTCTCAATCTTCCATTCGCCTCTTCTCTGCATCAATCATCTCCTCCTCGATACCAGGGGCATCTCTGTTGCCTTTTGGTATCATCTTGCCCGCATTCGAGCTAGCACCCCTAACTGCCATGGGATTATTCGCCTTTAGGTAAGATGTTCTCATTGCCTTGTGTGGCCATGCCGGTGGAACCCTTGCACGGCTCTCCCGCTACCGGGTGCGTGGAAGCACACAAAGAGACCCAATATGGTCACAGCGAAGATGGTGAATCCGGAGGAAGAGACCAGACTTGGAAACACCAAGGGAAGATAAAAAGGATAAGGAAAGGAGTTGCCACCTAGTCTTTTAATGGAAAGACGAGGAAAACCATAAACACAAGAAAACTAGGAAGAAAACAAGATGCAGAATGTATGTGTGTACTCCGTTCCTAATGGACAATGCACAAATGAATGCGGGCTAGAGAAAGGGTAAGGATTCTGGTTACGCATGGGGAAGGGGTTAAGCACCCCCATGCGTCCAAGAAAACTCGGTCTTTCTAGGTTTCCCTATTGTCAATGGTCTATGGATGTACGCTTGCTTATTCTATATGCCTATGCTAAATATGACTGAAAACATGCCAAATCAAAGTGAAGAAATGAAATAAAGGAAAAGCTAATCCGAGGGTTAAATGTAGGCATGGAGAATGCCACTTTACTATACGCCCTTGGGTGATGAGGAAAATCGTGAAAATCGAGAAATTCTAGGAAAGCATCTCACAAATCAGCGGAAATTCGAATAAATCTGAGAAAATAAAAAAAGGAAAATAATCCTCATTTCGGGACCATGTCGGCTTTGTCAAGCCTTTTACTGTACGCCCTTGGGCAATGGAAAGCCAAAACAAATCTAAAGGCGAAAAATCGGGAGAAATTCGGGAAACGACGAGAAAACCAAACTCGAAACAAGCTAGAAAAGCGTGCGCAAAGCAAGAAAACTTGTGCGGAAAGATGTGAAAAAATGTGCAAAATGCATATGTGAGTGTAAATAGTGAGAATTCCAAGGGCCTTTGTGCAAAAATCCAAATTCTGATTAAAACTGATATTCTAAAGCCCAAATCATCAAAAATACATAGGAAAACACATTCTATGCAATTATGAAGAAATCTGGGGTCAAATGTGCAAATATGTGCAATCCTAGTTGTGACAGTGCCCGACTGTGCCTGACCCGAAGGGAGGGGGTGGAGATCACAGCCATGCCAATGATGGCGAAGGCGCAAGGACAAAAGAAAAGAAAAGAAAAGGGAGTCGCCACCTAGTCTTTTAAGGGAAAGACGAGGAAAACCACGAAAGGATGAATGCATGGGATGCAAATGGGAAGGCCGGATGTCTGCTAACCAGAGGATGGGTAAGGATTCCTATTACGCACGAGGAAGGTGTTAGGCAC
>JAMKQA010018098.1:0-10055 GCA_024699735.1 Posidonia australis
GACATGGCATGTTTTCAGTCATCATTGTGCACGAGCATATAGAATAGGCAAACACGCATTCATCAAACCCTTAGCAAGCATTTGGACTAGAAAGATCGAGTCTCTCGGGCGCACGAGGGTGCCTAATACCTTCCTCGTGATTAATAGGAATCCTTAGCCATCCTCTGGTTAGCAGACATCCAGTCTTCCCATCTGCATCGCATGCATTCATCTTTTGTGGTTTTCCTCGTCTTTCCCTTAAAAGACTAGGTGGCGACTCAATTTTCTTTTCTTTTATCCTTGCGCCTTCGTCGTGTCGGCATGGCTGTGGTCTCCTCCCTTCCCCCTCCTCTCTGGGTCGGGCACGGTCACACATGGGTTTATTTGTATTTTCTATGTTTGGTTGATCCTCATTTTCTAAATCATTTCCTTAAATACTATTAAAGTAATCATCTCCAATTACAGATAATGGTTCATTTTTATCTTGATTATGCTCTTCTTTCTCTAGATTTTCTTTTTTCTTATGGAAAAGTCTATATCCTAATGATTTATCATATTATCCTATAAAATCTACATTTTAATATTCTAAAATCTAATTTGTCCCTGAGTTGACTTAAAATGAGTACATTGGTTATTGAACCACATTTCCTTAGATGATTGATATTAGGTTTTCTTCCATTCCATAGCTCATAACAGGGTTCCTATGATAAATTTGGTGGATATTCTATTCAAAGTGTAATTTGCAGTGAGTAATGTCTCTCCCCAAAATTCCTTTAGAGGGCATGATTGTGATAGCATGTATCTGACAAAATTCATTAGAGTTCTGTTTTTCTATTCAACCACACCATTTCATTGTGACGTACATGGCATAGTAATGTGCCACTTTATTCCATGCTATTGACAATATGATTCAAATTCCTTTGAATTGTATTCTCCACCTCTGTCAAATCTTAATACCATAATGCTTCTTCAAAATTATTTTTTCATTTCTGCTTTATATTTCCTAAAGTAGCTTAACACTTCTATTTTATGTGAGATTAAATAAACATATACATATCTAGAATAATCATCTATGAATATTATTAAAATATTCTTTATTATTGTATATTTTTACACTAAAGGGACCACATACATATAAATGTATCAAGGCTAATAATTTATCTTCCCTATATCCAATACTAAATAGTTTCTTAATCATTTTTCCAACTAAACAATGTTGACATGGGGTTAATTCTAATTTATTAATATTTAAAAGAAGGTTCAATTTTATCATTTGTTTCATTTTTTATTTTCCAATATGAACTAATCTAGCATGCCATAAATCACAATCAGACAATAAGTATAGAGAATAATAAAAAAAAGCTATCAGTATTATTTATTTCATTGTCTATTATAAAAATACGAAACAAATCATATTCTGAGAAACACTCCCATGATAAGTACTTTCTTGTTCTTTCTAATAGACACACACTTATTATAAAAGTGAACTTCTAAGTCATTCTTTATAAGTACAAGAATAGAAATAAGATTGTCTTATACCAGGTGCATAGAAAACATCTTTCAAGATCATAATGTTGTCTCTCAGATCTAAGTGGTAAGAGCTAATGCCTTCCACATCCATATATGTGTTATTTTCCATGTAAATGCGCTACTCACTAGATTTAAATTCCTAGAGGAATTCTAATCCTTTCTTTGTCTTTTCAATATGACAACTAGCACTAGAATCTATCCACAATCATTAATTGAGCTTGGTGCAACGATGTTATTTCATTCCACTACGTCAATAAAAACTTTCTTGTTGCCTTTCTATTTTGATGTCTTGCCTTTATTTCCATTCTTGTTTGGACAATTTGCTCTAATGTGACCAAAACAACCACAGAAATGGCAAGATCCCCTATGACATCTTTGACAATGATTAGTTTTTGAACTACGTCCTATTCAACCTAGTCCTTCTGTTCTGGTCTTTTTCTTTCATAGGCTTTCAATGTGTAATATTAGCTTCTTCCAGATTTAACTATTCATTCCGACAACTAGTCATAATCTCTTGTTTAGTTCTTAACCTTGCTAGCAATTCTGAGAGTTGAAAAGATAGAGTTGATCTCATTGCTATGGTCACCATATCAAAACTATTTGACAAACTATTAAGCATAGTTACCACTAGTAGTTTCTAGAATAGGAGTTTCAGTAATAGATAAATATTTTACCATGACAATTATGTTGTTTACGTGTTCCACGACACTTTGTCCCTCTTGTATTTTGGAAGAGTTATACTTCTAAAGGAGGAGTTGAGTATTTATTTTTGCAATCTTATCATACATCTCCTTCAGAGCATTCCATAGTTTCTGTGAAGTGTCATAAGTCTCAAAAACTTTTATGAGACTATCTTCCATGAACATAAACATGAGGCTCTTATCCCTTTTATCATCAATTTGTCATTTCTCCTATTTCTTAACTTCCACCTCAGAGACATTATTGTCAAATTCTGGAGAATTGAATTCAATAACATATTCCAAATTATCATAAATTAGGACAAATTTTATTTTCCAGTGGCACATTTCATAATTTATCTCATTTAATTTCTCAATCTTTGCCAACTTAGTGATTATCAACTTGCTAGCAGCCATTTGAGTAAATTTAAAAAATATTTTCTAATTTCAAAATTTTATCTTGAACAATATTTAACAAGATTAATTAAATCTATATGGAAAATATGAATGTGCCAAACGACATGTATAACTGATAAAACAAAAATTAACTTAAGTGATGCAGGAATTAACTAACAAAAAGAATAAAAATTTGATTTTTAATCAAATACCTAATTTCTATTTTTTAATCAATTAATGTAGTAATCAACTTATAATAAGAGCAAAACTAACATGAAACAACAATTAATATCAAATAGAACAAAAACATATGTAGTAAACCAAATGATAGTCAATAATTACTAATTTTTGAAATAAAAAGAGCATGAATATGCAGTAATTATCATGCAACACGTTGGGTTTTTTTTAATTGATAAAACCATACCAAGAATAATAAATGTGATTAACCAATAATAAATATAAAACTAATATGAAAACTTATATGTATCCTATGTGAAACAGTAATCAATTTACATGAAGCAGTAACTAATAAAAACACAACAAAACATATGTACAATCATGTGCTGTAAACAATTAACATGCAACCCCTTTATTTTTTAATCAAGAGAATCAAACAAATGAAATCGTAACAATAAAGGAAGAAAACAAAGAATGAAACCAAACCAGAGGATACACCCAACCTTCTTCTCCCCCTTTCTTCCTCTCCCAGTCTCCTACCCGTTTCTCTTCCACTCGCGTTGTTAAGAGGGGGTTGAAATCGTCGAGAAGAACGCTGATCAGGAGGGGAAGAGGATCACAAGAGGGGGAAGAAGGAGGCAGAGCAACAAGAGGAGGCGAACATTGCAGAGCTGCGTGGGCGTCGGAGGAAAAATGACAACCAGTGGATCAACGACGATGGAAGGTCGGATCGTGGAGAAACAGACTGGATATACGGAGATGGATAAAGATGGAGGCAAGCGACAAAGAGTTGACCATTCTCAAGGGAGGAAGGCTAGATCGTGACAGTAGAAGGCCGTTCCCCGAGAGAAAAAAGTAGGAGAACAAGATCTACGGCCAGACCGATTGAGGAAAGAAGGCCATAGGCTCAACCACACGACGATAGCCAAGAATTTATTGCATTAGGAGGAAGCCAAAAAAGGTACGTAATTGACTCTGATACCACTTAAAACTGTGATCATGAGGCAATTTAAACTCCAAGAATACGAGTCTTCCAAAATGGAGGTAATTAGAAATCATCCTAATGTACTTCTTATATAGACGAGGCAAAAATCTCCTTGTATCACCTCTGTCTTAACTGCGAAATTTGCTCTCTTCCTGTAACGTACATGGTCTTCATTGACTATCTTTCAACATGTAGTGTAAATAAATGATCAAGAAAGAAGTACGCAAGATGCCTATTTTTATGCATAATTGGCAAGCAATCAATAGAAATGAGTTATAATCCATTGGTCTTATGCCACCCGTGAAGTGTTTGCTTACTCAGAAAAGATTTTAGTGCATAGACAAATACAAATTGTTGGGTATTGATACTAGTATTCTTTTAAACATGGTGATATCTCCACAGCTACACAAAACTTGCTCTAATCCAAGACATTTGAAAAGGGAAGGTCACAGTGGCTGGAGACATCACAGGAAAAGGAATGCAGCAGTCGTGAATGGCATCAAAGATTCTTGTTGTGTTTACCTCAAACCCCTTGATATGGAGACAGTGTTTGCTTTCTCAATCCTTCTTCATAGGGAAGAACGCAAATTAGCAGAATATATTCATGGATATGTTATTCTTCCATATGGTGAATTAAGCAATCTTTGATAAAACAATAGAAATTAGAGCTTCATACTTACCAATAATATTAAAATATCCTCTACCGTCATGTAATGTATTGCAAATAGATGATCAAGAAGTATGCAGGACTCCTCTTTTAAGCCATAATTGGTAAGCAGTCATTAGAAACGTGTCATAATCCCTTGGAGTCTTATGCCACCTGAAGTGCCTCCTTACTTGGAGAAGATTTTCATACATAGTCAAATACAAATCATTGGGTATTGAAACTAGTATTCTTCTGAGCATGCCGATATCTCCATGGTCGACAACTACAGAAAACTTGCTCCAATCCAAGACATTTGCGAAGGGAAGGTCATAGTGGTTGGAGACAATCACAGGAATGCAGCCGTAGTGAATAGCATCAGAGATTCTTGCTGTGTTTACCTCATACCCCTTGATATGGAGACAGTATTTGCTCTTTCTAAATCCTTCTTCATAAGGAAAAGGCAGATTACCAGGAAAAATATCCATGGATGTGTCATTCCCCCACATGGTGATTAGCCGTCGACGAACTCTGGAATTCTGAATACGGCCAGAGAAAAAGACTAGTCTTTTCCTGCAAGACATGTTCCATAGATAAAATCAACAGTTAAGCCATCCAACAGATAAAGGAGTCCCATGACATTTTTTGCAAATATGGACTATCATGCAGGACATTCTGTAAATAATTTTGTATTCTCCTGTCGATGCAGGATATGTACATCAAATTTCCTTTATAGCCTTCATCTACAGCAATCAAGCAAGTTCATCCTTATGGAGGTTCCACAGGAAATTTTCAAAAAATAGTGTATATATTCTACATTGCTACAACTCACATGGAGGATTAGTGACACCACAATATAACGCGAAATGGCTGTACATTTTGGAATATGTTTGGAAATACTGGAAATGAAACACTACCACAGTAACCATTTGCGACAAACCAGTGATGATCAAAATATCAAGATTAAAGAATATACATTAAACCAGTGTCAGCATAAGCCAACACATTAATGCATCTAATCCCCTTCATCCATTAAACAAAACAAATAAATCATTACTTGAAACCAAAACGAACATCAGAACTAGAACTCACCTAGCATGTGGCGGATTGGGCGCTTCCTCCGGCGCTCTAGGCCACACCTGAGGCAACCCCACATCCTTATGAGCCACGTACATCCTTTGGAAATAACTCGCCGAGCACGCGACCTGCACCGCGTTGTCTCTCAGTCCCCGATGCCTCCTCGCCGCCTCCCGCGCGACTGAATGGCAAGAAACGTAGAAATGGTCCACTCCCCCGGACGCATTCCAGTGGCCGAACTCCCTCCCGACCCTACCCACGTACTCCTCCACGAACCTGGCGATGGCGTCCTCCGACCGCACTGTTGGGTCGTTCCTTAGCGCGTTGACGGAGAATGGGAGGAAGAAGAAGGAGGCTTCTTGGGGGTTGGTGGTTGAGAGGATGCTGTTAAGGAGGGAGTGCTTGAACATGTGCTCGCTGAAGTAGTTTCCCAGCTTGGGGTCGTAGGGGTTGGGGTGCGGGAGAAATGCCGTGGAAGAGTAGGATGGTTTGTGGACGTCTGGGTAGACGAAGATCTTGAATCTTTGGAGCATTTCTTCGAAGTCGAGCTCGAATAGGTCCCAGTCGTGGTATGGACCGGACCAAGATCGTGTTTTCCTTCTTCTTTCTGGTGGTGGTGACGGTGGTGGTGGGAGGATGGATGTTGGTATTGGAGTGGAGGAGGAAGAAGGAGGTGGTGGTGGTGGTAGTGGTGGTGGGGAGGAGATTTGGTGGGTTGTGATGGTGATGGCAATGGAGAGGGAAACGAGGAGGGGGAGGAGGTTTGGTGTTGCGGGTTTTCTTCTGGAATGGGCATGGGAAGAAGGGAAGTAAGGGGGAGATGTTGGAGGGCCATTGTTGGCTCTCATGGTGACTGGACACTTCAGCTGGTTGGTAGGCGTGGTGGACTGGTGGTGTGCGTGGCCGTTGCCGATTTTTATGTATAACATATAAACCAGGTGTCCTCTCCGGACTTCGAAATCTTTATCTCCGGTATCCTTTGCAGGCTTAAAAAAAGTCCAAGCCTTCTACACACTTCGGCTATCCGACACCTCCTTCAAGCACACTTCGTCTTCTCCGTTTCTCACATTCCATTCACTGCGTCACATGTTTTCCTCAGCTAGCGAGCAAATGAGGAGGTAGGACCTCTTCCTTCTGAAATAATACTTTGGGTGGTGTCTAGAATGGATTGAATTGACCTGCTGACAAGCCTAGATATTGTTTCTTTGCCTGTTTTAAGTTAGATTCTTGACGCATAAAGCTCTTCAGTCTATTTGTGTTTAAGGAACGAAACCAAATGGAAAATATCAATTAAAAACAATCAAAGAAATAGAAATTAATAGTATTTATTTCCTATTTGATCAAATTACTGATATTTATGTCTGTTAATGAAAACAATAAGGAAGTAATTTTAATTTCTCTAAATAAACATAAATGTCTTCAATTTTACAATAACAATAAAACTAATGAAACCACATAATTAACGAAATTACATAAAATTAACGATATTAATCACATATGATCAACATCTATTGCTTTTTTTGGTTCTTGAGATAATCTCACACCTTTGTATGTCTCTCTAACTTCATCATCATCATCATTATTCTTAAAAACTCCTACTTAGTTTAAAAGTTGATCTTCAATAGCCTCTTCATTTTCTTCTGATTCATCTTCAAGATCTTCAAATAAATTAACTTTGTCTTCTCAACAAATGAAATTGTATAACAAAAAACCATGACAACACTATTTGAACTTGTCTCAAAAGAAAATGACATATAGTCTCGTAAGATGGCAAATCTATACTCTACTACTTCAAACGCACGTTCAATAATGTTTTTTAGTTGATAATGTCAATAATTATAATCTTCAATAACATTGGTTAGTAATTGATCTCTATCGTATTCACTTAGATGGTACCTAATACCACGATAAGGACATATAAATTCTGGTCTATAGGATAACCAACATCTACCAAATAAAATTTTCCTGTAAACAATCACATAGAGTAAAAATAAATTTTAGATATTTATCAATTTATATAAAATATTGAAATGCATTTAATTTTTTATAACTGGAGGAACTTGAAATCCATTTAGTCAGAGTAGTGCATCTTGTAGAACTCAGTAATCAGCTGTTGATCCCTCCCAACCAACAAGATCATAAATAAACTTTATATTAAAATTACAATCTACCATAGTGGTTTCATAGCCAAGTGTTTTATATATAATTAATATTATCGTTTGTAAAAAAAAAAGTTACTATCTACCAAAACATTTTGGAAGAATTCACCTTTTCGATTTCTAAACTTGGTATTCTCTTCTCCATATATTTGATTAACTTATAATTCATATGTATTTAATTCTCTATATTTATTGATTAATGTATATAAATAATATTATTTGAGGTATTGTCACGTCCCTCATTTTCCACAATAATTTAAAACAAATTAAATTACTGAAAAATTAAAACCAAACAGTAAATATCTAACTACCAGGAACCTATGTGTGCAACTAGGAGACTCCAGACTATATGCACTATACTAACCCTCTGCATGTCTGCACTTACAAACCAAAAATACGAGGAAAAATGTATGAGTGACAAAAGTCACCTAGGGCCTGTTTGTGCACAAAATTTGACAGGAATTGCTAAGAATTGGAATTTCAGAGTCAACAGGAATTACCTGGAATTGGAAAGTAAAGGAAATTGATTTCCTATTGACTAAATTTCTTGTTACTTGTGCATGCTCAGGAAAGCAAAGGAAATTGATTTCCATCACCGTCAACCTCAGGCTCCAGACGTCGGCCGCGTAGTTGTGACTGTAGGTGGGGAGGGTCGAGTAGCGCGGGTTAGGGGACTAGGAGAAGAGGGTCGGGTAGCGACGGAGGAAGCAAAGGGCGAGGACGGTGAGGTCGAGGGTTTTCTGGTGGAGGGAGAGGAAGCGAAAGGAGAGGTGGGGTGAGGAAGTGCCCGATCTCCAGTGGATGATGTCCTTGAGGAGGCATGCGGCCTTGATGTCGGTGTCGCGGTGGATGATGTGGTCGAGGCCGCGGTTCTTGACCCATTTCAAGTGGACCTTCGGGATCTAGAGGATTTGGGTGGAGACGACGCGGTGTTGGTGGCGGACCTTGTAGATCGTGCCACCGTTGCCGAGGACGAAGAGCTTCTCGTAGTCAGAGACAAAGGAAGCAGACGTGGTGGTGATGGGCATGATGGGGATGGCGGGAGTGAAGTGGAGGCGGGTGGCGGTGGTGGGAGGAGGGAGGGGGACTTAGGAAGGACAGGGCAGTGAGAGGAGGAGGGCGAAGGAGGAGGTGGGCTCGAGGAGATTCCTTTGAAATTCTATCGAGTAGGGTAGGAAATGAAAAGAATTGTGATTTATATACTCTGGAAAGTAAATGAATCAAGTTTTCTTTGAAATCATTTCTGGTTAGGTGTACAAATACCTTTATATTGTATGGTCTACAGAAAATGAAATTCCTGTCAAATCATTTCCTTTACTTTCTAGGTGCACAAATCCCCTAGTACGCGCCCCATGAAAACCGCGAAAAACAAAACTATAATCAATTTTTCTTTTAAATTCATTTCGCAAACCATTTTCTCAAAACCTCAAAAACCAGGCTTATACCGGCTAAAACCACAACTAGGGCTTTACTAGCCCAAAGCCACAAGCAAAGGCCCTCAATGACCAAAACCACACACAGTGAGTCGAGAAGCCCGATGCTAGGCAACCTCACTCTAGCCATACTGTGACCGTGTCCGTCTGACCGACCGCCCGACCCGGAGGGAGGAGGTGGAGAGGAGAAGACCACAGCCATGTCGATGACGGCGAAGGCGCAAGGATAAAAGAAAGAAGAAAAGTGGAGTCGCCACCTAGTCTTTTAAGGGAAAGACGAGGAAAACCACAAAAGGATGAATGCATGGGATGCAAATGGGAAGGCCGGATGTCTGCTAACCAGAGGATGGGTATGGATTCCTATTACGCATGAGGAAGGTGTTAGGCACCCTCATACGTCCGAGAAACTCGGTCTTTCTAATCCTATTGCTTGCTAAAGGTTTGATGAATGTTTGCTAAATTGGGATCATGCTCTAATCATGCTAATGTGTATGGATGTGACAAGACTAAATGAATGTGCAAGACGATGCGTGAAAACAGCGAAGAAATCCATAGGAAATCATGATAAAGTCGTGAAAATCAAAAGGGAAAAAAAATAACCCGTGATGGGGTTAAATGTCGGCTTTGACAAGCCTTTTGCTGTACGCCCTCAAGCGATGAGGAAAATCGTGAAAATCGAAAAAAGGGGAAAAATAATCCGTGATGGGTCAAATGTCGGCCCTCGGGCCTGTTACTGCACGCCCTCAGGCTATGGAAAATCAAAAGAAATGAAAACCACGGAAAACCGAGGAAAACCCGGAAAACAAGGTAAAGACTAAGCTCGGAACATAGCTAGAAAGCGTGCACCAAGCCAGGAAGAAAACCGTGCAAAAAGATGTGAAAAATATGCGAAATGCAAGTGCGAGTGCAAATCTGAAGAAGTCTAGGGGGTTTTATGCAAAAAGCCCAAATCCTAGAAAAAATCGGTATTCAGAAGCCCAAATCAGCGAAAATACATAG
>JAMKQA010018099.1:0-14100 GCA_024699735.1 Posidonia australis
CAAACATTTTTAGAAAAATGATGAATGGACCTAGATGCAATGAATGGACCTAAATGTAATTTCAGAAGGACCTAAATGCAATGAAAAGTATGTTTCTAAATTTTTTTATTAATATGCATGATTTTTGATTTTTCTTTATTAAAAAAAAGTTCGACGGCCGTCGACGGCAATTAGGGTGGCTCAAAGAGCGCTTCCCGATGACCTGATTTCAGATCAGACCAGCTGGGAAGCAAGAAGGGGGCAGGAGGAGCACATCCAACGGAGTGGATGTGTCCTCTGATGGCTGGATCGTCCCCCCCACCTCGCTCGCCGTCGACGACCTACGACGACAACCTGGAGGTGGCTGGGGGATCCGGAGGGTAGCGGAGCGGCGGTTCCGTGGTCTTGGAGTCTCGCGGCGGTTAATCGGATGCATCTGGGGTGTTCCAGAGAGGCGCGGTGGTTGAGGGCGTCAGAGTGGCCGTCGCTGCGGTCTTCACCGGCGAGGTGCATGGCTGCAGAGCTCGGGGAGTCGTGGCGCGATTCTGAAGGCACGAGCGTGTCCGGGGGGGGGGGGCGAGGATGCTTCTTGGAGGTTTGGATGGCAGCGGTGAGGCATAGGAGCGTCGGGGACGCGCGGACAACGGCGTCTTCCCTGACGCCGGTCGTCTTCTCCGGTGCTGGCGACCACGGGTGCAGAATTCCGGCAAGTGTCCTGGAGCTTGCTGGAGCGGCGCGGCAGGGTACGGTGATGTTGAGGGAGACTAGAGGAGGAGAGTGATCGGGGGTGTGTACCTGGCTGGAGTGGACTCGCTGGAGCTCTGGAACGGCGACTGGCTCTGCTCCTCTGCACGATGCTCTGGCACTCTAGTTCTCTCTCGCTCTGAATTGTCTCCTGAGGTGGTGGGAATGCTCTGGAAATCGTCTAACTTCTTGAATTGTGAGCTTGCTTCTCCATTTATAGGTGAACCCAACAAATGCTCATAATAGGAATCTCTTTGCAACAGCCTAGCCCCACTCCTCTAACCAACTCGGCATCTTGGTAACAAACTAACAGCACCTGGGCTCGCTCTCGTGGCTAGATCAGTGGGTTGAGCTCAGTGTAGAGAGTGGCTCGTTTTGTGAGAAAATAATGGAGAAGAAATGGGTTTAATGAATGTGAAGGAAATGAGTGAATTATGGTGGAAATTGGTAATCAGAAAAAATGATATATATGGAGAGGAAGAAATAAGGTGTATTATGGGCCTTCGTGGGCCTCCATGGGCCTAAATGGGCTTTTGGGTTCAATGGGCTTAAATGGGCCTGAAAAGGGGTTGAGCTCAGCCACCAGACCCTCGTCCTGCAAAATTGGGAAAAAATTGGGGTGTCTACTGGAACGAACCGTGGATGGGAAAATTTCAAATATAAAAGAACACCAAGATCTGTCCCATTGGAACAAACCGTGGATAGAAAAATCTCAAATGTAAATGAACACCAGGATCCGTCACAATGGAACGAACTGTGGATGGGAAAATTTAAATGTAAAAGGAACACCTGGATTCGTCCCAGTTGAACAAACCGTCGATAGGAAAATCTTAAACGTAAAGGAACACCAAGATCCGTCCCATTGAATGAACCGTGGATAGGAAAATCTCAAATGTAAAGGAACACCAGGATACGTCCCATTGGAACGAACTGTGGATGGGAAAATTTCAAATGTAAAAGAACACCAAGATCTGTCCCATTGGAATGAACCTTGGATAGGAAAATCTCAAATGTAAATGAACACCAAAATCCGTCCCATTAGAATGAACCGTGGATGGGAACATTTCATATGTAAAGGAACACCAGGATCCGTCCCATTGGAACGAACCGTGGATGGGAAAATTTTAAATGTAAAGGAACACCGAGATCCATCCCATTGGAAATAACCATGGATAGGAAATTCTCAAATGTAATGGAACACCAGGTTCCGCCCCATTGGAACGAACCGTAGATAGGGAAATCTCAAATGTAAAGGAACACCAGGATACGTCCTATTGGAACAAACCATGGATGGGAAAATTTCAAATGTAAACGAACACCAAGATCCGTCCCATTGGAACAAACCGTTGATAGGAAAATCTCAAATGTAAAGGAACACTAGGAGTCGTCCCATTGGAACGAATCGTGGATAGGAAAAGCTCAAATGTAAAGGAACACTAGGATTCATCCCATTGGAATGAACCGTGGAAAGGAAACTCTCAAATGTAAAGGAAGACCAAGATCCGTCCCATTGGAAAGAATCGTGGATGGGAAAATTCAAATGTAAAAGGTACACTAGGATCTGTCCCAATGGAACGAATCATGGAAGGGAAAATTTCAAATGTAAAGGAATACCAGGATCCGACCCATTGGAGCGAAAGGTGGATAAGAAAATCTCAAATGTAAAAGAACACTAGGATTCGTCCGATTGGAACAAACAGTGTATAGGAAAATTGAAATGTAAAGGGAAGACCAAGATCCATCCCACTGGAACGAACCGAGGATAGGAAACACTCAAATGTAAAGGAACACCAGGATCCGTCCCATGGGAACGATTGTGGATGGAAAAATGTCAAATGTAGAAGAACACCTGGATCCATCCCATTGGAATGAACCGTGGATAGGAAAATCTCAAATGTAAAAGAACACCAGGATCCGTCCCATTTTAACGAACCATAGATGGAAAAATTTCAAATGTAAAAGGAACACCAAGACCCGTACCATTGTAACGATCCGTGGATGAGAAAATCTCAAATGTAAAGGAACACCAGGATCCATCCCATTGGAAAGAATCGTGGATGTGAAAATTCTAATGTAAAAGGAACACTAGGATCCGTCCCATTGGAACGATCCATGGATGGGAAAATCATAAATGTAAAGGAACACCAGGATCTGTGCCATTGGAACTAACCGTTGATAGGAAAATCTCAAATGTAAAAGAACACCAGGATCCGTTCCATTGGAACGAACCATGGTTGGAAAAATGTCAAATGTAAAAGGAACACTAGGATCCGTACCATTGTAACGAACCGTGGATGGGAAAATCTCATATGTAAAGGAACACCTGGATACGTCCCATTGGAACGAACCTTGGATGGGAAAATTTCAAATGTAAAAGAACACCAAGATCCGTCCCATTGGAACAAACCGTGGATAGGAAAATCTCAATTGTAAATGAACTCCAGGATCCGTCACATTGGAACGAACTGTGGATAGGAAAATCCCAAATGTAAAGGAACACCAGGATCCGTCCTACTGGAAAGAACCGTGGTTAGGAAAATCTCAAATGTAAAGGAAGACCAAGATCTGTCCCATTGGAAAGAATCGTTGATGGGAAAATTCAAATGTAAAATGTACACCAGGATCCGTCCCATTGGAACGAACCGTGGTTTGGAAAATTCAAATGTAATAGGAACACTAGGATCCGTCTCATTGGAATGAATAGAGGATGGGAATATTTCAACAGTAAAAGGTACACCAAGATCCGTCCCATTGTACCGAACCGTAGATCGGAAAATCTCAAATGTAATGGAATACCAGCATCCGTTCCATTGGAAAGAATCATGGATGGGAAAATTCTAATGTAGAAGGTACACATGGATCTGTAACATTGGAACGAACAATGGATGGGAAAATCTCAAATGTGAAGGAACACTAGGATCCGTGCCATTGGAATGAATCGTGGATAGGAAAATCTCAAATGAAAAGAACACCAGGATTCGTCCCATTATAATGAACCGTGGATAGGAAAATCTCAATTGCAAATGAACACTAGGATCCGTCCTTTTGGTATGATACATGGATGAAGAAACTTCAAATGTAAAAGGAACACTAGGATCCGTCCCATCGGAACAAACAGTGGATGAGAAAAACTCAAATGTAATGGAACACCGGGATCTGTCCCATTGGAATGAATTGTGGATGGGAAAATTTCAAATCTAAAAGAATACCATGATCCGTCCCAATGGAACAAACCGTAGATAGGAAAATCTAAAATATAAAGGAACACCAGGATCTGTCCCATTGGAAGGAACTGTGGATGGGAATATTCAAATGTCAAAGGAACAACAAGATTCGTCCCATTGGAACGAACCGTCGATTGGAAAATATTATACGTAACGGAAAAGCAGGATCCGTCCTATTGGAACGAACCATGGATAGTAAAATCTCAAATGTAAAGGAACACCAGGATCCGTCCCATTGGAACGAACCAAGGATAGGATAATCTCAAATATAAAGGAATACTAGGATTCGTCCAATTGGAACAAACCGTGGATAGGAAAATCTCAAATGTAAAGGAACACCAGAATCCGTCCCAATGGAACGAATGAGGGATAGGAAAATCCCAAATTTAAAAGAACACCATGATCAGTACCATTGGATCGAACCATGGATCTGAAATTTTCAAATGTAAAGGAACACCAGGATCCGTCGCATTGGAACGAACTGTGGATGGAAAAATCTCAAATGTAAAGGAACACCAGGATCTATCCTTTTGGAACGAACCGTGGATAGGAAAAACTCAAATGTAAAGGAACACCTGGGTCTGTCCTTTTGGAACGAACCGTGGATAGGAAAAACTCAAATGTAAAGGAACACCAGGATCCGTCCCATTGGAACGAACCGTGGATGGGAAAATTTTTAATGTAAAGGAACACCGAGATTCGTCCCATTGGAAATAACCATGGATACGAAATTCTCAAATGTAATGGAACACAAGGTTCTGCCCCATTGGAACGAACCGTAGATAGGGAAATCTCAAATGTAAAGGAACACCAGGATGCATCCCTTTGGAAAGAACCATGGATGGGAAAATCTCAAATGTAGAGGAACACCAGGATTCGTGCCATAGGAAAGAATCGTGGATGGGAAAATTATATTGTAAAAGATACACAAGGATCCATCCCATTGGAACGAACCATGGTTGGGAAAATCTAAAATGTAAAGGAACACTATGATCCGTGCCATTGGAACGGACCATGGATTGGAAAATCTCAAATGTAAAAGAGCACTAGGATCCGTCCCACTGAACGAACCGTGGATGGAAACATTTCAAATGTAACGGAACACTAGGATCCGTCCCATTGGAACGAATTGCGGATGGAAAAATCTCAAATGTAAAGGAACACCAAGATCCGTCAAATTGGATAACCATGGATAGGAAAAACACAAATGTAATGGAACACCAGGATTCGTCCCATTGGAACGAACCGTGGATAGGAAAATCTCAATTGTAAAGGAACACCAGGATCCGTCCCATTGGAACGAACCGTGGATAGAAAAATCTCAATTGTAAAGGAACACCAGGATCCGTCCCAATGGAAAGAATCGTGGATGGAAAAATTCTAATGTAAACGGAACAATAGGATCCGTCCCATCGGAACGAAACTTGGATGGGAAAATCTTAAATGTAAAGGAACACGAGGATCCATACCATTGGAAAGAACCGTCGATCGGAAAATCTCCAACGTAAAAGATCACCAGGATCCTTCCCATTGGAACGAACCATGGATGGGAAATTCTTAAATGTAAAGGAACTCCAGGATCTGTGCCATTGGAAAGAACCGTCGATAGGAAAATCTCAAATGTAAAAGAACACCAGGATCCGTCCCATTGGAAAGAATCTTGGATGGGAAAATTGTAATGTAAACGAAATACTAGGATCCGTCCCATTGGAACGAACCATGGATGGGAAATTAGTAAATGTAAAGGAACACCTGGATCCGTGCCATTCGAAAGAACCGTCGATAGGAAAATCTCAAATGTAAAAGAACACCAAGATCCATCCCATTGGATTGTACCGTGGATGGGAACATTTCAGATGTAATGGAACACCATGATCTGTCCCATTGGAACGAACCATGGGTGGAAAAATCTCAAATGTAATGGAACACCAGGATACATCCCATTGGAACGAACCGTGGATGGGAAAATTTCAATTGTAAAAGAACACCGAGATTTGTCCCATTGGAACGAACCGTGGATAGGAAAATCTCAAATGTAAATGAACACCAGGATCCGTCCCATTGGAACGAACTATGGATGGGAAAATTTAAATGTAAATGGAACACCAGTATTCGTCCCATTTGAACGAACCGTCGATAGGAAAATCTCAAATGTAAAAGAACACCAGGATCCGTCCCTTTGGAATGAACCGTGGATTGGAAAAACTCAATTGTAAAGGATCACCCGGATCCATCCCATTAGAAAGAATCATGGATAGGAAAATTGTAATGTAAACGAAATACTAGGATCCGTCCCATTGGAACGAACCATGGATGGGAAATTCTTAAATGTAAAGGAACACCAGGATCCGTGCCATTGGAAAGAACCGTCGATAGGAAAATCTCAATTGTAAAAGAACACCAGGATCCGTCCCATTGGAATGTACTGTGGATAAGAAAATTTCATAAGTAATAAACACCAGGATCCGTCCCATTGGAACGAACTGTGGATGGGAACATTTTAGATGTAATGGAACACCAGGATCTGTACCATTGTAACGAACTGTGGATGGGAGAATGTCATATGTAAAGGAACACCAGGATACGTCCCATTGGAACGAACCGTGGATGGGAAAATTTCAAATGTAAAAGAACACCAAGATCCGTCCCATTGGAACAAACCGTGGATAGGAAAATCTCAAATGTAAAGGAACACTAGGATTTGTCCCATTGGAACGAACCATGGATAGGAAAAACTCAAACGTAAAGGAACACTAGGATTCGTCCCATTGGAACGAACCGTGGATAGGAAAATCTCAAATGTGAAGGAAGACCAAGATCCGTCCCAATGGAAAGAAACGTGGATGGGGAAATTCAAATGTGAAAGGTACACTAGGATCCATCCCGGTGGAACGAACCGTGGAAGGGAAAATTTCAAATGTAATGGAATACCAGGATCCGTCCCATTGGAGCGAAAGGTGGATATGAAAATCTAAAATGTAAAAGAACACTAGGATTCGTCCGATTGGAACAAACCGTGGATAGAAAAATTGAAATGTAAATGGAACACCAGGATCCGTCCCACTGGAACGAACCGAGGATAGGAAAATCTCAAATGTAAAGGAACACTAGGATCCGTCCCATTGGAATGAACCGTGGATGGGGAAATCTCAAAAGTAAAGGAACACCAAGATCCGTCCCATGGGAACGACAGTGGATGGAAAAATCTCAAATGTAGAAGAACACCAGGATCTGTCCTGTTGGAATGAACCGTGGATGGGAACATTTCAAATGTAAAGGAACACCAGGATCCGTCCCATTGGAACGAACCATGGATAGGAAAATCTCAAATGTAAAAGAACACCAGGATCTGTCCCAATGGAACGAACCGTGGATGGGAACATTTCAAATGTAAAGTAACACCAGGATCTGTCCGATTGGAACGAACTGCAGATGGAAAAATCTCAAATGTAAAGGAACACCAAGATCCGTCCCATTGGAACGAACTGTGGATAGGAAAAACTCAAATGTAAAGGAACACTAGGATTCGTCCCATTGGAACGAACCGTGGATAGGAAAATCTCAATTGTAAAGGAACACTAGGATCCGTCCCATTGGAACGAACCGTGGATAGGAAAATCTCAATTGTAAAGGAACACCAGGATCTGTCTCATTGGAAAGAATCGTGGATGGGAAAATTGTAATGTAAACGAAACACTAGGATCCGTCCCATTAGAACGAACCGTGGATGGAAAATCTTAAATGTAATGGAACACTAGGATCCGTGCCATCGGAAAGAACCGTCGATAGGAAAATCTCAAATGTAAAAGAACACCGGGATCCATCCCATTGGAATGAACCGTGGATTGGAAAATCTCAAATGTAAAAGAACACCAGGATTCGTCCCATTGGAACGAACCATGGAAGGAAAAATTTCTAATGTAAAAGCAACACCAGGACCTGTACCATTGTAACGATCTGTGGATGGGGAAATCTCAAATGTAAAGGGACACCAGGATCCATCCCATTGGAAAGAATCGTGGATGTGAAAATTCTAATGTAAAAGGAACACTAGGATCCGTCCCATTGGAACGATCCATGAAAGGGAAAATCTTAAATGTAAAGGAACACCAGGATCCGTGCCATTGGAAAGAAACGTCGATAGGAAAATCTCAATTGTAATAGAACACCAGGATCCGTCCCATTGGAATGAACCATGGTTGGAAAAATTTCAAATGTAAAAGGAACACCAGGATCCGTACCATTGTAACAAACCGTGGATGGGAAAATCTCATATGTAAAGGAACACCAGGATACGTCCCATTGGAACGAACCGTGGATGGGAAAATTTCAAATGTAAAAGAACACCAAGATCCGTCCCATTGGAACAAACCGTGGATAGGAAAATCTCAAAAGTAAATGAACTCCAGGATCCGTCACAATGGAACGAATTGTGGATGGGAAAATTTAAATGTAAAATGAACACTTGGATTCGTCCCAATTGAACGAACCGTCGATAGGAAAATCTTAAACTTAAGCGAACACCAAGATCCATCCCATTGGAATGAACCGTGGATAGGAAAATCTCAAATGTAAAGGAACACCAGGATCCATCCTACTGGAAAGAACAGTGGTTAGGAAAATCTCAAATGTAATGGAAGACCAAGATCCGTCCCAATGGAAAGAATCGTTGATGGGAAAATTCAAATGTAAAAGGTACACTAGAATCCGTCCCATTGGAACGAACCGTGGTTTGGAAAATTCAAATGTAATAGAAACACTAGGTTCCGTCTAATTGGAATGAATAGAGGATGGGAAAATTTCAATAGTAAAAGGTACACCAAGATCCGTCCCATTGGAACGAACCGTAGATCGGAAAATCTCAAATGTAATGGAACATCAGCATCCGTCCCATTGGAAAGAATCGTGGATGGGAAAATTCTAATGTAGAAGGTACACATGGATCCGTAACATTGGAACGAACCATGGATGGGAAAATCTCAAATGTAACGGAACACTAGGATCCGTGCCATTGGAATGAATCGTGGATAGGAAAATCTCAAATGAAAAAGAACACCAGGATTCGTCCCATTATAATGAACCGTGGATAGGAAAATCTCAAATGCAAATGAACACCAGGATCTGTCCAATTGGTACGATACATGGATGGAGAAATTTCAAATGTAAAAGTAACACCAGGATCCGTTCCATCGGAAAAAACAGTGGATGAGAAAAAGTCAAATGTAATGGAACACCGGGATCCGTCCCATTGGAATGAACTGTGGATGGGAAAATTTCAAATGTAAAAGAATACCATGATCCGTCCCATTGGAACAAACCGTAGATAGAAAAATCTGAAATGTAAAGGAACACCAGGATCCATACCATTGGAACGAACTGTGGATAGGAATATTCAAATGTAAAAGGAACAACAAGATTCGTCCCATTGGAATGAACCGTCGATTGGAAAATTTTAAACGTAACGGAAAACCAGGATCCGTCCCATTGGAACAAACCGTGGATAGTAAAATCTCAAATGTAAAGGAACACCAGGATCCGTCCCATTGGAACGAACCAAGGATAGGATAATCTCAAATGTAAAGGAATACCAGGATCTGTCCCATTGGAACAAACCGTGGATAGGAAAATCTCAAATGTAAAGGAACACCAGAATCCGTCCCATGGGAACGAACCGTGGATGAGAAAATTTCAAATGTAAAGGAACACCAGGATCCGTCCCAGTGGAATGAACCGTGGAGAGGAGAATCTCAAATGTAAAGGAACAGCAAGTTCTGTCCCATTGGAACGAACAAAGGATGGGAAAATTTCAAATGTAAAGGAATACCAGGAATCGTCCCATTGGAACGAACCGTGGATCATAAAATCTCAAAGGTATAAGAACACCAGGATCTATCCCAATGGAACAAACCGTGGATAGGAAAATTCAAATGTAAAAGGAACACCAAGATCCGTCCCATTGGAATGAACTGTGGATAGGAAAATTTCAATTGTAAAGGAACACTAGGATCCGTCCCATTGGAACGAACCGTTGATGGGAAAATCTAAAATGTAATGGAACACCAGGATCCGTCCCATGAGAATGAACAGTGGTTGGGAAAATCTCAAATGTAGAAGAACACCAGGATCCGTCCCAATGGATCGAATGAGGGATAGGAAAATCCCAAATTTAAAAGAGCACCATGATTAGTACCATTGGAACGAACCACGGATCTGAAAATTTCAAATGTAAAGGAACACCAGGATCCTTCCCATTTGAACGAACAGTGGATGGAAAAATCTCAAATGTAAAGGAACACCAGGATCCGTCCTTTTGGAATGAACCGTGGATAGGAAAAACTCAAATGTAAAGGAACACCTAGATTTGTCCTTTTGGAACGAACCGTGGATAGGAAAAATTCAAATGTAAAGGAACACCAGGATTCGTCCCATTGGAACAAACCATGGATGGGAAAATTTCAAATGTAAAGGAACACCGAGATCCGTCCCATTGGAAATAACCTTGGATAGGAAATTCTCAAATGTAATGGAACACTAGGTTTCGCCCCATTGGAATGAACCGTAGATAGGGAAATCTCAAATGTAAAGGAACACCAGGATGCGTCTCGTTGGAAAGAACCATGAATGGGAAAATCTCAAATGTAGAGTAACACAAGGATTCGTGCCATAGGAAAGATTCGTGGATGGGAAAATTATATTGTAAAAGTTACACAAGGATCCATCCCATTGGAACGAACCATGGTTGGGAAAATCTAAAATGTAAAGGAACACTAGGATCCGTGCCATTGGAACGAACCATGGATTGGAAAATCTCAAATGTAAAAGAGCACTAGGATCCGTCCCACTGGAACGAATCGTGGATGGGAACATTTCAAATGTAAAGGAACACCAAGATCCGTCCCATTGGAACGAATTGCGGATGGAAAAATCTCAAATGTAAAGGAACACCACGATCTGTCAAATTGGAACGAACCATGGATAGGAAAAACTCAAATGTAATGGAACACCAGGATTCGTCCCACTGGAACGAACCGTGGATAGGAAAATCACAATTGTAAAGGAACACCAGGATCCGTCCCATTGCAACGAACCATGGATAGGAAAATCTCAATTGTAGAGGAACACCAGGATCCGTCCCAACGGAAAGAATCGTGGATGGGAAAATTCTAATGTAAACGGAACAATAGGATCCATCCCATAGGAACGAAACCTGGATGGGAAAATCTTAAATGTAACGGAACACCACGATCCATGCCATTGGAAAGAATCGTCGATAGGAAAATCTCAAACGTAAAAGAATACCAGGATCCTTCCCATTGGAACAAACCATGGATGGGAAAATCTTAAATGTAAAGGAACACCAGGATCTGTGCCATTGGAAAGAACCATCGATATGAAAATCTCAAATGTAAAAGAACACCAAGATCCGTCCCATTGGAAATAATCGTGGATGGGAAAATTGTAATGTAAATGAAATACTAGGATCCATCCCATTAGAACGACCCAAGGATGGGAAAATATTAAATGTAAAGGAACACCAGGATCCGTGCCATTGGAAAGAACCGTCGATAGGAAAATCTCAAATGTAAAAGAACACCAGGATCCGTCCCATTGGAATGTACCGTGGATAGGAAAATTTCAAGAGTAAAAGAACACCAGGATACGTCCCATTGGAATGAACCATGGATGGGAAAATTTCAAATGTAAAAGAACACCAAGATCTGTCCCATTGGAACGAACCGTGGATAGGAAACTCTCAAATGTAAATGAACACCAGGATCCGTCCCATTCGAACGAACTGTGTATGGGAAAATTTAAATGTAAATGGAACACCAATATTCGTCCCATTTGAACGAACCGTCGATAGGAAAATCTCAAATGTAAAAGAACACCAGGATCCGTCCCATTGGAATGAACCGTGGATTGGAAAAACTCAATTGTAACGGAACACCCGGATCCGTCCCATTGGAAAGAATCGTGGATGGGAAAATTGTAATGTAAACGAAATACTAGGATCTGTCCCATTGGAACGAACCATGGATGGGAAATTCTTAAATGTAAAGGAACACCAGGATCCGTGTGTAACATCTAGGCCTTATTATCCATTTTCATTATAAACCATGTAATTATTTGTAATATTGTGTTTAATGGTTTATTAATACATAATCTGTTTTTTCTTGGCTGTGTGTGGTTGTGGTTTGCTTTCTGTGCATCTGCCTGTGTTTTGGGACCCTTGTGGAGTCTGGTTTGATGATGCACAGTTGTCTCGATTTGCGTGCCATTCTTTTCTCTTTTCTTTTCTTCCTGTTTTTCTTTCTTTCTTTCGCGAGCCCCACATTCCACCATTTTCCCTCTTCTTCTTCTTCCTCTTCTCCCTCCCGTGCCACCAGCGATGGAGGCCCGTGCCTCCCCATCTCGTCCGACGGGATGGGTGGCCGGCGCCATGTGGATGGGGATCGAGATAAAAGAGGGAGGCAGTGGCGGAGTAGAGGAGGTGTGCTGCGCAGAAAGAAAAGAAGGGAAGAAAGGGAGCTGAGGTACGCGCAACCGTGGGAGGAGGTGGTGAGCCATCCGGATGTTCCACCGGAGCTCGTGGAGGCTTGCCGGAGTGTGGTAAGGGGCCTGGGACAGGTACGCGACCTCCTCCTTCTTTTGTCCCGTTTTTGGGTTAAATGTAGGTTTAATGCATGGAATTGTGATAAATGCATGGAAAATCGTAGGAAATTAGTATGTGATTGAGAATGTGTTGATTAGCATCATTATGATGCTATCATGCTGATTTATGGGCTTTTTGTGTGGTTTTTGTGGATGAATGAGAAGCATGCTATAGTAATTGTTTTTGAGCTCTATGTCATGATGATTTTCATTAGAGCAGCATGCTTAATGGATTTGTGATTGGTTTGAGGGCTTTTGAAGTAGACGTGAGCGTCTACAACCCATGTTTTTACGAGATTTTATGGATTTAGTTTGAGGGGTCCGATCTTTGCTCCCACTTGGGAAAGAAAAGGAGGACAGTGGTTTGGAGCGTTTTCTGCAACAGCAGAAAACGGTATGCCGTTTTGGTTCGGCATACCGTTTTGCTCCCAGCGATTGATTCCGCATTCTGGCTTCGGACGACCGGTGGTTTTCGGTCGACCGTTTTCTCCCCTATCTGATAATCTGACAGAGATTCGGCTTACCGAAGAAATTCGGTATACCGAATTTCTTCAGTATGCCGAACCAGGGAAAAACGGCATACCGTTTTGGAAACGGAATGCCGATTTTGCCTTGTGCTGCTTAGGTCTTATATGTGACATTTTGATGATGTTAAGTGGTTTTTATGGTTTGATGGGTTTTTGTGATGGTGTTTGCCCCATGTAATGACATGGAGGCATGTGGTAACCCAAATAATTGATTTGGGCGTGGTTTTTGGGTTTTGACCCTATAAACGTTTTAAAGGATGGTTTTATGTGGTTTTTGGGCTTAAGACCCAATTGATGGATTGGTGGTGGTCGTGATGGCCGGTGTTGGGACCCCAATGGAGGGTCAGGTGTTGCAAGGAATAGAGTCCTGCAACGGAATGAATAAAAATGGAAAATGGTTTTGAAAACTAGAAAGAGTTTTGGAACACTAATAATGTGTTATGAAAGAGATTGTGGTTTAGGAGCTGGAGATGGTGTAGGCTGAGCCTGGGATTTTGAGCCTAGTTGTTCAGGTCACCGTCGGTGTTGGCTGAGCCTGAGTAGTTGTACCTAGTTGTTCGGGTCACTGAGCTCGTAGCGGCGTAGGCTGAACCTGGGCTTTTGAGCCTAGTTGTTTGGGTCACCAACGGTGTAGGCTAAGCCTGGGTCATTAGACCTAGTTGTTCGGGTCACCGACTAGGGCATCTCCAGAGACGTATCTCCGTGCTCCTATGAGGAACAGGAAATTGTGAGGCTTGTTGGCCGGGGCAGTGGCATCCCGCATGGGTAATCCCATCGCGGTAGTGCAGGGAGGTTAGGGAAGGATGTCCTCACCTACTGCTTGTGTGCCAGGTTACCTCTGATCAAGGTAACAACAGTAATGAAAGTGGAAATGATTAAGTAAGTGGAATGTGTGTATGTGTGTGTGTGGTCAGGATTGGACTTGTGAAATGGTCCTAGAATCCTGAAGAGAAATGTTGATGATTTAACCAGTT
>JAMKQA010018100.1:0-15783 GCA_024699735.1 Posidonia australis
AAAATGGGTGTCTTCGAATGGCTGCTCTAGGGGCCTTTTTATAGTGGTCTCTAGGGAGGTTACAAAGGGGTCTTGCAAACGAAAAGCCTCGAATATTCGTTGGCACATTCGTTTGAAAGGGTAACAACCCGGAAGGCGGAAGGTCAGCAGCCAGAACTGGGCGCCTGCTTGGTGAGCCAGTAATGTGCGCCACCTTGGTGCGCCCACCCAACTCACAAATGTCTGATTGGGGCTTTGGCTAATGGGTTTGGGGCTCGGTTCAAGGGCTGATAACATCCAAAGCAACATAAGGACACTTATTCCTGAGTTACCTCAAAATCGGGGTGTCTACACCTACAAACAAGGAAACAGTTTGACAAACACAGTATTATTGAATAAAATGAATTACTGATTAATATAAATTCATACCTCAAGTAAAGTCTACACAATGGTCAGTCAGTTTATGTAAGAGCTAGTTGTTGAATTTAAAGGAGATTTGTTTAACCTCTCAGTGCTTCATCTCCTTGTAGAATGCCACGAAGCACTCCTCGAATCCTTGTCCAAGGCGAAAGACAAATCAGAAAAATGAAGTGTATCCAGGAACAGAATATTAACACAAGAACAATTATTTACCTGAGCCCATTCAATGTCGATCCACATGCCGCGTTGGCTCTCCCACAGGTCAACGTCGAACAGATGAGGTTCGGTCACACAACGAAACCACTCGAGGTAGTCCACGTACGCAACCACTCGGAGGATGTATCTGCTTTGTACAGCAACAGCCTCGGCACTCAGAAACTTCGCTGCTGCACGAGATACAAGCATTGAGCCCATGTCGGTTGGTGGACGTATACGGATGCAGAACTCATTCATAATCTGGTGCAGTACCTGTATAGGCAGATAGTACACAGAGTGCTGGTGGTAGCTGCAGACACCCTATTTTGGTAGCTACTTGCGACAGATTTCGGAAGAGTGCGCTCACGCGACAACGAGGCACTTTACCCTTTCCAAACCCATTTTACCCTAAAACCAACCTTAAAACCCTAAAAACTGACCCAAACACCTTAAACACCAAAGCCCAATTCCTAGAATCCAGCCCGTGTGCTCTGTGATAGTGGGATGCACGGCCTAAACTCGCGTTGTGGTTGCGCGTGAGGACCAGGGCTGTCCCGCACGAGCTGCTCGATGTGTCGCATTCAACATACCATGTACGAGCCATGGTGTCGTCCGTTGATGCCTCGCGTGCCTGACACCCCTTCAGCTACCCATGCCCTACTGCCCTGCTTCAGCAGCCCACGCCCGCTAGCCACGCCCTACCATACCCTACCACCAGCTGCTTGAGCACGCCGACGACCCCAACACGCCTGCCGAAACACGCCACCCTCTCCTTCAAATGACATCCACACGGCAACGAACTCCCTCTCCTTGATCTCTGGCCTCTCTGGACTCCCAACTCCGTGTACCGACCATCCTTGAGCAAACCACCATTTCTAGCCAGTAATCACCCACTTCCGGCCATCCTTCTACTTCTTCTAGCCTTCCAGAACACACACACATCACCCTTCCAACAGAGCCTCCCCTCTCACTAAAGCCTCCCACGCATTTGCTGGCTGTTCACCTCCACCCGACTGCCTCCATTCCAGCCGAAACTTTAGGCGACCATCACTAACCAGCCACCTCCCATCGCCCGCCAGAATCACCACCTCCATTCCACCATCTCCAAGCCACCAACACCACACTAGTTCCCACATTAGCCATACGAGCCTACCAATGACATCACCAGCCCCTCCGATCCTGCCTCTATGACCGTCATGCGCCAAATGCCGGAGAATGTAGCCGCGAGCCTCCATCGGAGGAGACAACCCATTGCTTGCAGGTAATCCACACCCCTGCTCTAACAGATTCTTTTCTTCTTTGTTTTTATCCGGCACCTCTGTCATGTCTTCCCTTACATGATTGCATCTCATTTCCCCATGCATTCCGGCCACACCCATTGTCTTCCCCACCTCCAGTGACGTCAGCACCCATCTTCAACGACGTAGGCGGGTGGAGGCCTCCACTAGGCCCATCATGCATCCAAGCACATAGGAATATCCCCCAGCTTCCCCTCAAGCTTATGCATGCATAGCATCCATTTTAGGGTAATGACATGTGGATATGCAAGTTGGCAAAGCTCGCAACTCTGTTTTGTCTCCGACGGCCGCGTCTCGATTGTGCGATTGACATGTGCAGTTCCACCTGGGATTGAACAAGTTATTGGGCTGAGCTCTGGCACACCCACCTCATTTATTCCTCAACCACATATCCACGCATCCTAGGACCTAACCCATGACATACATCTATGCATCATAGAGCATCTTGGATCGGCACATGTGGGTCTGCAGGATTGACGAAGATCGCTGCCCTGTTCTATCTCTAACATGCTCGCCCCGATTGCGCGACGGACTTGCGTGGTGAATATGCACTAGTCTGCCAAGGACAGAACAGGTAGTTGGTCTGAGTGCTTACCCACTTGTCCCATCCATTTCTACACTACATATCCATGCATCCCAGCACGTACACTTGCATCTCATGCACTTTTTTATCTACATTAACCATCCTTATGACTTATAACATCATGCATGATATATCACATCGCTCTCTCTAGCATTTTACATTTTATCGCATACATCATTTCCCATCGTAAGTTAGCAAGTCATGCATCATGACACACTTACATTAGGGTGATGATGATTACTATGTCAGATTCTTTTGACCGACGGTTCAGGATTCACATAGCGTAGCTGAGCCCATTTACATTAACTTTTGCCCTATTCATGTCACTTGTATCAGCATAGCATGTGGCATACATCCATTTTAGACTTATCAAGCATACATGATCATTTGCATTTGATGACACACAAGCGAGCGAAAAGCCTAGAAAGACTGATATCTGGGGCACATGGGGTGCCTAATACCTTCCCCATGCATAACAGCAGTCCTTACCCTTTCTCTGGCTTGCAATGACTAATGTGTTGTATCCATGAGGCACAGTTATACACACAAATTCATACATGCATTCACATCCACTTTGCATTGTTTTTCTTGTGTTTTATCACGCCTGGTTTTCCTCGTCTTTCTGATTTAAAAAAGATTAGGTGGCGACCATGTTTTTGTCCTCTTCATTTCTTTCTTTTTCTAATTTTGTTTGGTCTCTTCAAGTCGAGTATCCTTCCTCGGATTCATCATCTTCGTCGTGACCTTTTTGGTTCTCCGTGTGCTCTCCCAAGCACGAAGGTCAGTTTCGGCATGGTCACAGGAACTGGCGACTCCGACTTTTGTTTTTCCGATTTTCGCTTGTTCAATGTCTGGTCGCCATTTGTTTGTATTTATCATTATATGCTTGCTATTACATGTTTTTTGCTTGCTGAGTGCTTTTTTCTTTTACACACTTGCTATGCCACAATACATGCACATGCCATGATCATGCCTTTTGCCTGATGTATGCTTGTTTGCTGGCTATGCTTCATGGTTTTCTTTCCCGTACGCACTTGCCATCTCAGGGAAAGTAGAGACATGCTTGCTTCTCCCTAACTTATTTAACATAAAAGCTACAACAATAAAAATGGAATTTAGGCAGAACTAGAGACTTCTAAGCACTCTCTCCCCTATCCGGCTTAATAAAACTCGCAAGTAAAAGACAATAAAGCAATTTGCATGATTGAGCATTTTATAAAGTATGCATCTTCTCCTCTTCTGAGTCCACCCACAGTCTGCAAAGGGTAGTCCCTAGTTCCCCATTCCATTGCTTAGGCATAGGACTGGCGAGCAGCCTGCCCCCCCCCGTTCGGGGTCGTGTCGATGTTGGTGGAGGGTACAGCCCATGCTTTGACAGGGTCGAAGCTCCCAATGCACCATCGTTCCACAGCTTTGGCATGAGACGGGACCTTAGTTTCTAGCTTGTGTCTAAGCCCAAACCCATGAGTGAGTCCCATATGGTTGGCCCTACTCGGGACATACATTGTGAGAGAGCACATTCTAGGACATTCATTTGCAATGTGTGCCATTGCATGCTACCCAAATAATGTACATCTATGTTTTGCCCATGTCCAAGTTCTAATACTTGTTGTTCTGCCAGTTTCCACAGGTAGCTTGTGCGAGGTCCTTGGTCAGGAGCTCGAGCGTTTTCTTGCGGGTTGCCTCCCGCAATCTTACCTCTTTCCCCGAGCTAGTGTCGCCTCCAACCATAGCTCGTCTTCGGGTTTGTGCCTCTTCTCCTCGTCGAGGCCCTCTCTGTGTCTGCTCGTGGACTACTATGGCTCAGTAGACCAATAAATCTCCTTCTGTTGCTCTGGAGGGGGTCCCAATTTCGGTCTCTTTGCCTCCGTTGCTTCTTCAGCAGTTTCCTCCTCCTTTGATGTCGAGCCCCCTATTTCCCTTGCTATTTTTGTGCCTCTGTTTTCATCTGTGCCCTCTTTTTTTGTCTCGCCTGTCAAAGGGACCTCTATACATGACTCTAGCCCTCGATCCGACTTCTGTCTCCTTCCCTTCGACCCCCAAGGTCCTGGTGCGCCATACCTTAGCTGCACAATCACACTTCACTACACTAGCACCCTCACCGTCGCTCCAGCCACTCACGACTTAAGCAATGGCAGCACCTCCCCTACCTCCTGCGTTAACACCGCACTTTGCACAGCATCCATCTCCAGCACCTGGTGGCCGGCCTCTCGGCTTGGCAAGAGCACAACATTCCTTGAGCCTGTTGCTCGATACCGTGCTAGTGCAACAGTTGTTGCCCCCACACTCTCCACCACACACAGCACAGTATACTTCCTATCCTTCTTTGCATCAGACTCAGGCCACTACATTCGTCACAATACCACCACACATTGCATCCTTGCACGGGTATGCTAGCCCCCATGTCTCGACACCAGTAGGCATGTGGGTGGATCCAGAGGAGCGCACATGTGCAACCCATATAGCATACGTGGAACCTACCTCAGCTGCACCTGTCTCATTAGCAGCAACTTCAGACACCCTCTTTACTAGAATGGGCGATCTGGAAAGAGCACTTCATCAAGTGCAAGGCAAGGACCACTAGTCATACCTATTCCAAGACCTCCACAACTTTCCAGAGGTGACACTCCCTCCAAATTTCCACGTCTCGAAATTCGAGAAGTTTAATGAAAGAGGCTGCCCTACATCGCATTTGAAGGCATTTTGCAGAGATCTCACGCAGCTTCACGACAACAAAAGGCTTTTGATCCACCTGTTCCAAAAGAGACTGACCAGGCTTGCCCTCAAGTGGTTCACTTTGTTGTACACGACCGCTTTCCAGACTTGGGACGACCTTAGTTGGGCGTTTCTAGAAAAGTATTCCTTCAACCTTGACTCAATCCCTAGACGCGAGGATCTGGTCGCAATTAAGCAGAGACCCCACAAACCGTTTAGGGAGTATGTCGGTCGCTGGCGCATACTAGCCACCCAAATCAAAGATAGACCCTCTAATGAGGAGTCTATTGAGATCATCATCAAAGAAGCGCAACCAACAATAGAAGCTTTGCTTAGCATTCAGCAAATTGCATCCTTTGCATCCCTGATTCAGGCCCATGCCCGCGTGGAAAGCTCGTTGTAATGTGAGAGGTTCCCTGCACCCTCGGCGTTCGTTTGACAGGCTACCGCTATCGGCAACAACGTCACCGACACCGTCTACACCAATAGGGTAGCTATCGCGTACGACTTGTCTACAGAGCTTGCTGACGCAGAGAGTCAGCCTGTCCTGGATCAGTTAGAACTTGCACCTAATCCACCATGCATTGCATACACACACTCCACTGTCGAGCCAGTGCATCACGTCGCACCAACTCAACAAGGACAATGACCTGGGCTAAAGCAACCTTGCCGCGTTGAAGGAGATTACACTCCTCTCGCGGAGCTATTGAGTGTCCTTTCCCTAAGGTCGAGTCATTTCTGAGGCTCCCGAACCATCGTCCGTTACTGAATCCAATCCCTGGTGGTATGATACGAGTGCGTACTGCAGCTTCCACTGTCGTATTTGGCATTCGATGGATGGCTACGTCACTTTACAGGATGTTGTTCAGAACCTGATTGACCGGAAGGTCATCAGCGTTGCCTCGTAGGAGGTGGTCCACACACTAACACCTGCACCGATGCCCCTGGACCAGCCTGACGCATCCCTAGCTGAATGCCTAGATTCTGAGGATACCGCGAGCTTGGGGGTCTTCTTCCATTCTCCGGTCTCTCCTATTTATAGTGTCTCCCCGATGAGTCCTGCTGATCTCATCGATTTGTCTTCTCCTTATGTTCCCAACCTTTCTGCGGGGGGCCCAAGGCAATAGTGAGATTGCTAGCACTTTGGACCATAAAAGAAGACGTCAACCAATAGTTTCAACAATAGCAACAGTTCCAATGGGTACATCTAGAGCTTCATCCATTGCGATTCCTGCGGTATTGTCGGATCAACCAATGACCCCGATAGCATGAATAAAGCGGCATCAATAAAGCAATCATTAGCAAGGACCAGAGTCATATCCTTTTCCGCTGTTTTCTCTATTGTTTTCTTTTCTACATCATCATCATCATGCATCAAAAATACAAAAATAAAAAAAAGGCAAAATACAAAAAATTTAAAAAAAACAAAAATCAGAAAAAATCCAAAAATTGCAAAATTAGAGAACAACAAAACACTTCAGATCATAATCATCTGCCCAATGACAAAAATCAGAAAGCTTGCCTGCATCGGATTGAACTATCCTTCCTCAGTGGACACTACCTGGATGACCAAGCAGTGAGGAAGCCACCATCCATCGAAGTTGGACAAAGTGTCCAAATTCCATAGTGGCCCAACACCACCAAGAGGGAGATAAAATGCTAGGGTGTCTGAGTGAGTGAGCAACAAAAGAAAAATACATCCGCAAGGGCATAAAAGAAATAAAAGACAGAAGGCGAAGACAAAAGTCAATCCAAGAGCAAGAGACGTGCAGCATAACTCTGCCCCTACCATACCTTGAAGAGGAGTCGGAGAATGCACTCGGACAGTCGCACCAAAAACTTCAAGCCCAGATTAAGCACCTATTACCTCCAAGTCAGGGATAGTGCAAAGACGTACGCCTACGAGGAAGAAAAAGAAATATCAGTGAACTCAAAAAAGCAGATGCAAGACCTTGGAAAGTTTGGCATGGAGCCCAGTCCACCATCACACTGCCCAACACAGCCAACACAAAGTGCCACCACTCACCCCACGAGAGCTACTTACATCTTGTGAATCCCTGTAGGTCCAACGGAGTTGAAGGCATCCTCCTCAGTAGGTGTACAACTTTCCAACCTAACTGAGGGTGAACAAAACACAAAAAAGTACAAAACAACAAAAAACAAGTAAAAATCCAAACCCAATCAATAAAGCATACTCTTCCTACTCAGCAATAAGAGTCACACTAGATCAATAACCTGCTTGCTTGCAATAATAAAATCCATCCTAGTAATCCTAGTAATCATTCAACTTGCTTACTCGAGCCTTTTGCTTGCATATTGCATTGCCACGCCGGTCTTCAATGAGCGCCTACGACCAGGGGCACTTCAACAGCCTTCCAGTCAGAGCATACCAACAACAAGGGTGCTTGTCAATGCACACACGTTCCACAATAACAGAATCAGCAACACAGCAGCAATCACATCCTTTAGTAAGCTAGCATCACCCCTTTGTCTCAACAGACATCAGTCTCACTCGAGCGGCAATCAAGAGTGCCTTCTAGTCGCAGCTATTGGCTTTATTGGCCATATCCTAATTTTGATGATAACAAAAGACTCAAGTATTGTTTGAGAATATTTCATATTTCAGTTTAGGATAGAATATCAATAAAGGACTCAGAACAATCGAGCATAAAAAGGAAAGATACCTGGAGATTCATGTGCCATCAAGGATCAAGTATAAACAAAGAAGATATTTGAAGATTTATGTGCCATCAAGGATTAAGCATAAAAAGGGAAGATATCTGAAGATCTATGTGCCATCAAGGATCAAGCATAAAAAGGAAAGATATCTGAAGATCTATGTACCATCAAGGAGAAATCAAGATAGAGAAAGAACAAGATAATTCTTAGTAATTATTATGTAATTTTCTAATTATGTACCCCTAAGAAACATGTATTAATCTCCCAAACATCTCACATACCTAGAAAAATAGGAACATCCATGAACCAAAGTAGAAAACCTTAGAAAAATCTCAAGTATAGGTATAGGAGTAAAATCAGCATACCGAAATTGTTCGGCATACCAAACAGACCGACCATTGCAAAAATCAAAGTAAAATTGACATACTAAATTATTTCGGTATACCGAACCAGTTACCGTTGGAGAAAAAAATATCGACGTTATACACATATTTCCCTTGGTGATTTCCTATAAATAGGACCCTCCATTGAGCTCCCAAGAGACACATACACTAGAGTTTTATTGAGAAACCATTGTATGAGTTTCCTAAGTCCAAAAACTTGCATTCCACTCACATCGATTGAAAATTGCTTTAAGAACATCATCAACTATAGTTCTCCAACACTTAAGCCAGAAGGATCATTTCCAACCATCAACCATGCCAAGTACTTGGGAGAAATAAGAAAAGTAAGTGTTGTATTTTTACATTTATTGAGTCCTCTCTTCTCTAATTGTGAGAAGAGGAACCTGCGATTTTAGCAAGGTCTTGATAAGGGATCATCACGGTAGTGTAACGAAAAGATCTTGGCCCAGAACAAGATCGTAATAGGGAAATTCTCGAGAGATTCTTGAGAAGTGGACTAAGCCAAGAAGGCTGAACCACTATAAAATTCTTTGTGTCTATCATTGTCTCTCATCCCCTTCTTTGTATGATTTAGTTTATTATTTAAATCCTTGTTATATTCCATTTACTGGTTATTTCCATGAAATTGTAAAATAAGTATTTAATTTACATAATATTCTTTAATTCACTATTCATCCCCCTCTAGTGAAGCCTAAGGATCCTAACAATTGGTATCAGAGCCATGTTTATCTAAGTTTAAGATTTAATCATCTTTTAGATATGGCTTCATCTTCTTATAGTGTAGAGGGACAAAGTATTTATAGACCACCATTTTTGGATGAAAATAACTATAATTACAAGAAATGTAGGATGAATACTTACTTAAAATCTATAAATCTTGATTTATGGGACAATGGCATAAATAGATATACACCTAGTAAAAAGAACTATAATGAATGGAATGCAAAAGAGAAAAATCTAGCTACATTGGATGCTAAGGGGCTAAATACTTTATTTTGTGCTATTAATCAAGAGCAATTTAATAAAGTATTAAATTGTAATACATCTCATGAAGCATGGCATATTTTAGAAGTTACTCATAAAGAAACTAATCAGGTAAGAGAAACTAAAATAAATATGTTTGTTCAAAAATAAGAAATGTTTAAAATGCAAACTTATGAATCTATTAGTGATATGTTTACTAGATTTAGCGAGATAACAAATAATTTACAATCCCTTGGAAAATGTTATTCTCAAAATGATTTAGTTAAAAAGATTCTAAAATCTCTAACTCCAGATTGGAAAAAAAAAATCACTGCTATAGAAGAAGCAAAACATCTTTCAACATATTCTTTAGAAAGCCTAATAGGAAATCTTACTTCATATGAAGTTCAAATAAAGGAAAAGGATCTTGAAAATATTCCCATATGTAAGAGTATTGCCTTTAATACCTCGATTGAGTCAGATGATTCGGATGAGGAAGATCTTGCTCTTATTACTCATAAATTTAAAATTTTCTTAAAAGAAGGAAGAATTCAAAAGAAGAACAAAAATAATAAAAGAAAAATCAAGAGAAAAAAAGCTCTCAAAGCTACCTGGGATGACAGTGACTCTTCAACCGATGAAGATTCTTCTTCCTATGTTGAGGTTGTTCACTCAGGTTTTATGGCTATGTCTAGTGACATTTCATCTTTTGATAATATTGAAGATTTTTCTAGGAATGAGTTACTTGATGCTTTTAATGAGCTCTATGTAAAATATAAATCAATGAATGGAAAATACAAATGTATAAACAAAAACTTTATTGAAATATCTTGTGAAAAAGAATTGATTTCAAAAGAAAATGATGATTTGAAAAATAGGAATAGTGTTTTTGAAATAGAAAATGAAGTTTTGAAGAATGAATTGAACATCATGAAAGAGAGAATTGATACTTTAGAAAATGACCTTACATCATTGAAAATCAAAAGTGAAAGTTTGCTTAGTGAGCTTACTATTAATAAGAAGAATCTTGATGTAAGAAAATTTAAAAGTGGAAATGTGAATAAAAAGGGTACTCCATATGAAAATGGATTTATTACAGTTAAAAATGATAAATATGAATTTATACTAACAAAGTAGAAAAAGGAAAATGGATTCCCAGAAAGAATTATGATATGATTCCTAAAATTAATTTTATTACACCCAAACTAAAGTGGATACCAAAGTCTCAACTTAATATAGGTGCTTGATTTCTCCAAGGAGGAGAAGAATCATGGGACTATAAGTAATTGACAAATATTGTTAATCCCATTGAAAAAGAATATTTTAAATTTTTATGTAGGTTTTTATGGAATATTGATTAATAAATAAAATTATTTGAATACAATTTCACTTAATAATTTTTTCTGAAACGACATACCATTTTGAAACGGACGACCTATTTTTACTGTTTCGGTCTACCGAAATATACAGGTCGACCGATTGTTTTGCAGATGATTTCTATAGATTTTATTTGATAATTTTTCAAAATTTTTAAACCATGGTCTATGCTCACATTGAACATTACAATATCTTGACTATTTATTTGGTTCTTTAAACTCTAAATATATGCATAAATGGATTGAATAATATTAAACTCAATTGGCATTCATAAATGGACTAAATAAATGGATTGGATTGACATATCTTATAGAACTTTATTCTTGATCATGACTGGATTATGAATTAAAAAGATTCTCTATTATGATCATGTTAGTACATTGTTACATTCTTTTGCTCATGATAAAATGAAAATAAGAAATTTAAAAGACCATATACACATAATGATATTGAGATTAGTATTTAAAGTTTGCCGATGCTTTAAATGATACATCTTTGTGCTATATTTGTTGAATATGGATTGTTTTTACCCATACTTGGATTAAGGGGGAGTTTATTGAATATTTTTTAATATTTTTTTACATAAAAAGATTATGAGCATAAACAGTCATCAATCTTAAAAAGTTGATTTTGATGTTTATTTGAATATTTCATTGAATATCGTTTATCTCATGCTTATTTGAATACCTTATATTCTATATGTTTGTAAAAAAAATAAGTCATTTCACTCTTGCTTGAAGTGAGGGGGAGTTTTACAAAATAAGATTGGTTTAAATTTGAGATTAAACTAATTTTGATTTTGTATTATAAAGTATGACAACAAAGGGGGATAAGATTATGGATTAACATTCTTATTGATATTTATATCATATTCATCATATATCATGTAAGATTCAATATGCTTACAAAAAGGGGGAGAGAGCAAGATATTAATCTACAATATTTTTTTGTTAATGACAAAAAGGAAAAGAGAACTAATAAAAAAAATATTTTAGCCTTGAAATATTTGTTATTGTTTTGTCATCATCAAAAAGGGGGAGATTGTTGGCTTTCTTGGTCATATCCTAATTTTGATGATAACAAAACACTCATGTATTGTCTGAGAATATTTCATATCTCAGTTTAGCATAGAAGATCAATAAAGGACTCAGAAGAATCAAGCATAAAAAGAGAAGATATCTGGAGATTCATGTACCATCAAGGATCAAGTATAAAAAAAGAAGATATTTGAAGATTTATGTGCCATCAAGGATTAAACATAAAAAGGGAAGATATCTGAAGATCTATATGTCATCAAGGATCAAGCATAAAAAGGAAAGTTATCTGAAAATCTATGTGCCATCAAGGAGAAATCAAGATAGAGAAAGAAAAAAATAATTCTTAGTAATTATATGTAATTTTCTAATTATGTACTCCTAAGAAACATGTATTAATCTCCCAAACATTCCACATACTTAGAAAAAGTGGAACATTCATGAACCAAAGTAGAAAACCTTAGAAAAATCTCAAGTATAGGTCTAGGAGTAAAATCAACATACCGAAATTGTTCGACATACCGAACAGACCGACTGTTGCAAAAATCAGAGTAAAATCGGCATGTCTTCCATAGTATCGCACGTTAGTGACTTGTCCTCGGCTTCACCTGCTCGATGTGACATGCTTTGCACCATGTGTGCAGCCTTTTAGGACATTAGCCGCATACCACCTTGCATGCATCATCATCTCATCCAGCATCGCATTCCGCACAACGTGTCTACCATGCCTCTCGTAGCATTGCGTGCCAGTGACTTGTCCTCGACACTGCCTGTCTGGTTGGGTATGTTTCGCATTGCGTGCCTCACATTACATGCATTTTTCCCTAGTAACCCTTGTACTCACCTTTGCAATCGAGTTGCCTGGTCACCTTTTCTTTTTCGACCCGACAAGTCCAATAACTTGTCAGCTCTCCCCTTTCTTTCCTGCCCGATGAGTCTAATAACTTGTCAACTCTCCCTTTTTCTTTCAGCTCGACGAGTCTGATAACTTGTCAGTTCTCTCCTTTTTTTTGTCAGCTCAACGAGTCCGATAACTCGTCAACTGCCCCCTTTCTTGTTGGCTCCAAGCCGCCTATTCGAATACGAATGGCGACTAGGTTCTATCTTGTCATCCCCATGCACTACATCTGCATGGCATCCGCACCGCATATTCAGCATTTGCATTGGCATCGTGTAGAGCTACGTATGTCCCCAACGAAGCTCCATACGCGTATTTGCATTCCAACAGTGTTTTACATCCATATTCATCATCTGCATCAGCTTTGCATGAGACTGCATGTGTCCCTAGTGGAGTTTTGCTTGGTCTGGCAGATGCTTATGACCATCATCCTCCACACACCTCATCATGTATCATTACTCCATCGGCATCCCAATGTTTAGCATGCCTCCCGCAGCATTGAGCGCTAGTGACTTGCCCTCGGCACTACCTGCTCGGTTTGGTATGCTTCGCATAGCATGCCTAACATTGCAAGCATCATTTTTTCTGCCTCACCACCCGCATTGCATATCTAACATGCACTCGCATTAGCATCATGCGGAGCTCCACGTATACCCAGTGAAGCTCAACACACACCAGCATTAGCATTAGCATTAGCATTCATCATTCATATCACACTCACGTTTCCACCATAGCTTAGCAACTGCATCTGCATTCCGGTAATGGGTCATTGCATTTAGTGTATCCACCAAGTGAGTGACTCAATGTCGATAGCAAACACCATCCTCCGGCAGGCTGCCAAATGGTGTCTCTTTTGTCAACCCTGAGCATCGGTTTCGGTTCTCTCCTTCCCTCAACCTCGCCTGAAGGAGGGGCATCCGTAGACATCCTATTTTGGCAACCACTTGAGACAGATTCCTTCGGAAGAGCACGCTCCAACAGCAATGAAGCACTTCACCCCTTCTAAACTCATTTTACCTTAAAACCAACCTTAAAACCCTAAAAATCGACCCAAACACCTTAAACACCAAACCGAATACCAAAATTCAACCCGTGTGCTCTACGTCAGTGGGATGTGTGGCCCGATTGCATGGCCTAATAGCACGTTGCGGATGCGAGTGAGGACCAAGGCTGTTCTGCTCGACCAGTCACTATCATTGTACCTTGTATGAGCCACGATGTCGTGTCGCTCAAGCTGCTATCCCAACGTGCCTACATCCTTTCAACCACCCACGCCCTGCCGCCCCTACTCTCACCGCCCACACGCAGTCCCACTGGCCACGCCCTGCCATGCCCTACCACTACTTGAGCACACCGGCGACCAACACATGCAATCACCTACCTTCACGCCACCATCACCCCTCCGAATGACCTCCCCAGCTGCAATGGCCTCCCTCTCTGAGCTCCCCTACTCACCTCACACACAACCACCTAACTAGAGCATCGTCGGCCATCCACTTCACCCCCTCCGACGACCCAACGAATATGGCATCCCTCTCTTGGCCTTGCATCCACCGCATTTCCCCAGAGCACCAACCATACCTCCGATAGAGCCTCCCCTCTCGCCGTGGCACACCCTAGACCAACCACCACCAGCCATCCACCACCCATCGCTCGCCAGAACTGCCACCTCTGTTCCACCATCTCCAAGTCACCAACAGCACACCAGCCCCCATATTGCCCATAGAAGCCTACCACTGACGTCACCACGCCCCTGCGAGCTTGCCTCTATGACCGTCGAGCGCCAACCGTCAGAGAACGCCGCCGTGAGCCGCCGCCGGAGGAGACAACCCGTCACTTGCAGGTAATCCTCACCCCTGCTTTAAAAGATTTTTTCTTCCTTGTTTTTATTCGACACCTCTGTCATCTCATCCCTTGCATAATTGCATCTCATCTTACCATGCATTCCGACCACACACGTTGATTTCCCCACCTCTGGTGACGTTGGAACCAATCTTTGGCGACGTAGCTAGGTGGAGGCATCCACTAGGTCATTCATACATCCAAGTACATAGGAACATTCCTCAGCATCCCCTCAAGCTCACGCATGCATAGCATCTATTTTAGGGTCAAGGCATGTGGGTCGGCAAGTCGACAAAGCTCACAGCTCAACTCAGTCTCCGGCGGGTGCGGCCCAATTGCACGTGTGGCATGCACGATTTCGCTAAGGACAAAATGGACTGTCGAGTTGAGCTCTTGCACACTCATCTCATGCATTTGTCCACCCTATATCCACGCATCCTAGGACCTAACCCATGGCATGCACCTGTTCTTTATAGTCTACTTTAGATCCCTATGCATTTAATTAGTCATTTGCACCACCACATTCCACCCAACAATGGGGCAAAAGACAAAGCTCACTGCTCTGTTCTGTCTCTGGCAGCTACGTCCCGACTGTGCATGTGACTTGTGCGAAGGACATGCGCGGATATGCCAGGGATAGAACAAGCAGCTGGCCTGAGCCCTTGTCCACTTACTCTATCCATTTCTACGCCTTATATCTATGCATCTAGGCACGTACACCTGCATATCATGCACTTTTTATTTACACTAATCATACTTATGACTCATACCATCATGCATGATATACCACGTTACTTTCTCTAGCATTTTATATTTTATCGCAAACATCATTGCCCATAGCAAATGAGCATATCATGTATCATGACACACTTGCATTTAGGACGATGACGATTACTATGTCAGATCTTTTTCACCGACGGTCTAGATTTCACATAGCATAGCTGAGCCCATTTACATCAAATTTCCGCCCCACTCACGTCATTTTCATCAGCATAGCATATGACATACATCCATTTTAGACTTAGTAAGCATGCATGATCGTTTGCATTTGGCGACACACGAGCGAGCGAACAGCCTAGAAAGACCGATTTCTCAAGCGCATAAGGGTAACTAACACCTTCCCCATGCGTAACAGGAGTCCTTACCCTTTCCCTGGCTTGCAATGACCAATGTGTTGCATCCATTAGGCACAGAGCATGCAAACATATTCACGCATATATTTACATTCATTTTGCATTGTTTTTTTGATCACATTTTATCGCATCCAGTTTTCCTCGTCTTTCCTGTTTTAAAAGATTAGGCGGAGACTCAGTTTTGTCCTTATCGTTTTCTTTTTTCGCGTTTTCATTCGGTGTTTTCAAGTCGAGTGTCCTTCCTCGGATTCACCATCTTTGTC
>JAMKQA010018101.1:0-10056 GCA_024699735.1 Posidonia australis
GGGCCGTGCCGGGCCCAAGGCCTGTTGCGGCCGGGCTGGCTGTTTCGTGGGCCGGGTCGGCCCGACCCGGCCCGTTTTCCATGTCTACTTATATACCCTTTGAAAATGTAAATTCCAAAGTTTCTTCTCGGATGATTATGTCTTTATAGCGGTAGAGAACCATTAGGGCTACCACTAGAAGATATGAAGGTTAATATGAAACTAAATATGTAAGGACATCTTCGTCTTTTTATGTGTTGGATTAAAATTTAATCATGGATTAGTGATTTGATAGTATAATGAGAGACCAACGAAAGGATACGTAAGCATAACATTAATTTTTTTATAAGGATATATAAATAATCAGTTATTTGAAAAGGATATACGAACTATTCAATGTCTTTCTACGAATATTCAAGTAAGGGAACATTTTTTATGTAGGTGTCTACATATAAGGAGTATGTTGGCAATTTTTATTTTTCATAAAGACATAAGGAAGAAGAAATAACCGTATAGATATACTTATTAGATATCCATAAATACATAGTGAAATTTTCATTTAAATTAAGCAACTATTGATTCTTGATTTAAAAGTCTTAACATTCAACATATTTTGTTAAATTCTAACCGTTAAATTTTAGATTAAAAATTAATAGTGAATATAATTTAAATTAAGATGAAACCTTAACACATAGTAGATTATATTATAGATTAACTAATTATATAATTAAATTTTATTTTAAAAGATAGAAAACTAAAATAAATGACATGTCTACAGTAAAATCTCAATTGAATAAGATGGTCAAATCTTTGCAACTTACGATGGGTACAAAGACAAACGGTCAAAAGACTGAACAAGAACCAGTCTTCAGCAGCAAGCTCGTGTCAATGGGAATGTACATGTTTGGTCTACAATTTCCGATCTTTTTTTGACTTGTTCTAAACAGAAGATAACTAGATAAAGCACGTCACAACGGAAGACGTCTCAAACAATCCAACCCAAATAATTAAGAACACGAGAATAATGGTTAGATGTAGGTGGTCGCTTCCTGCTACCTTCCTAGCTACCACCACCTGTTCAATTCCCCTCCCCCTTCTGTCTCTCTATATATGACGAACTTGTTACTTGTGTGTTGAACATGTACATGTGTTCTTCTAGATAGATATGCAGGCAGGTGGTGTTGCAAGAAGTGGGGTTAACCCTGAGAAGAGAGGCTTCATGGAGAAGGAGGAGATGGCGTCAGCGGCAGTGCACAGCCAGGTGAGGAGGATAAAGCAGGAGGACGAGAAGGTCAAGGAGGATCCATTGCCGCCACTGCGAAGGGTGGCCGATGCTAGACCGGCCGCCACGTACCGGGAGGAGATCGCCGGAAAGCGAAGGATTTCTAAGTCGCCGTTGGGACGGGGCCAGCGGGTGATCGCCGTCGGCCGCTAGGTGGCGGGTGGAGGATGGTGGTGGTGTTGATTGGGGGAGAGTTGCTGTAAATTATGTTGTAGTTAATTAGTACATGTGAGCCTTTTTTCATGGTCTTGTCTATGGATTCTCTCTGGATTATGCATGAGGAATTTTGCCTTTCTAAGATTTCCAGGTGCTTTTGGATCAACCCTTTTTATCTGAAGTTGCCACTTTAATCGTGTATCAGTTGAACCCCAAGCAGCAGCGATTTTAGATTTTGCTTTGTGATTTGGCTCATCATGACATCATCCATCAAGGTCCAAGAAACTTTCCTATTCACCAAGAACATGAAAAGTCCATCTCTCAACTTCTATCCAATGATTTGTGGATAGTCCAATCTAAATGAAGCTAAAGTTCTGCTTGAGCTTGGTTTGCTTAATTTTGATTTTAATGAGCAAGAGCCTTACTCTCGATTCAGCTCCTTTGTGTTTGAGAAGTTTCGGTTCTTTTTATAATGTTAAAGCAGAATCCAATTGTGTTATCACATCGTTGTTACAAGCTCAGTGTTTTGGTTAGGCTAAGTAAGAATGAAACTTGTTCTTAACTAAACGGTTAGGTTTCATGTTTCCATTAAGAAGCCTAGTGTTTGATAATGGTCACGGGAGAACAACTTATTTCTATAAAATGAGTTTTTTTCACTTTTGTGATATTGACCGGTTATTTCAATAATCAATAATCCTGTTTGGTAACACACACACAGTATACATATGATTATGGATTGTATTACCCATATTGCCCTTGATATATAAAAATGTAACTTAAATGAGAAACCTTGTAGCATCTGTGAGCTTGGTGTTCCATGTGTTGTCCGTGTGTTTTGCTTGCGCATTTTATTAATGTATTTTGGATTTTCTTAAGTTAGAGTGATGTGAGCTTCGTTTAGTGGATTAGTATTCTACTTAGCTTTTTACTGGTGGTTGTAGTTGATCAAAGAATAATTTGAATAAAGACTTTGATTATGATTTATAAATGATAATGAAATTCAATATGAATGTGTGGAGTTTAATATTAAATGAGAAAAGTAATGATCTAGACATAATTGGGTCATAATGAACATCAGTGTTGAGCTTTGAAAGTGATAAATAATGATAATTAGACTCCTACACAAGTAGAGTGCATGCACTTGAACAGTAGAAGTGTTGTAAATGAAATATCAAGTGAAAGTAAGAACTTAAAATGTGGATGTTAGCATAGAAGACCTTTGCCACTTGCTCTTTGAACTTGAGTGGTAGAAGGATTATATAGGGTAGCGTCGCCCCTCTCAAGTATTCACCAACAGAAAGAAATAAGAAAGAGAACCGAGAAGAAGAGGAGAGAAGAAAAGGAAGAAGGAGAAGTGAATCGAGAGTGTGAGGGAGAGCTCAAGGAGGAGGAAAAGACTTTATAATATGTGCATGTGAAGATCGACGTTGGTGGTCGTTACAGTCAAGGAGGAGACACCAACAAACTTCTCCCCTTTGCAATTGTGACTATGCCAGCGGGGGAAAAAACCGCACTCCAATGTGATGGGAATCGCATGGAGACCTATAGTGCCACGGCAAAATCGGTGAATCCGAGGATAAGGAAAAGGCTCGAAAACACCAAAAAAAAAAGGCAAAGCAAAATAAAAATAAGATCATGGAATCGCCACTTAGACTATTATAAACAAAAAGATAAGGAAAACCATATCAAAAATCAAAATCCAAAACTAAATGCAAAATAAAAATGACTTTGTGCCCAATAAATGCAACACATGGGTCATTGCAAAACAAAGAAAAGTTAAGGACTCCTATTACGTACACGGAAAGTATTAGGCACTCCCGCATACCCGACGAGTAGATCTTTCTCGAACTTATCGCTCACATGCATGTCTATGTAGGGAGTTGGATGTCAATTAATGTGTGGCTAATGGATGATGAATGATTTAAAACTAGATGAATGGAAAGTGATGCAATAAATCAAGAGTGCAGTCATACTAAGAGACATGAAATGATGCAGATGGTGAGAGTCTTGTAGGGTCTGGGGCTAAGCCTGGCCATGCATGGTCCCTAGGGTAATCGTGCATCCCGGGCGTGCAAGGGAAACGCATGCCCAGAACGTGCCCCCAAGGCCTGTTCAGATGAATAACTATCATAACCAATTCCAAACACTCACACCTAGATTAGAGCTAATGGACGATGCATCATGTGAATGATGAGGGGCATGCGTGATTAAAATCTGAAAGAACGCTACTTAAATAATAATCTTGAGCAATGAAATAGGGAATAGGCACAAGAGAGACTAAGTTAAAATAGATGAGTTAAAAATACTAGGAAAACTCAAATGAGAGACTACACCAACGAGGCTTAGTCGCGTCTAGCGCCACAATGTTCCTAACGCATACACGCATGTGAGGTGTGCTATCGGGATGCACAACTGGAACAGAGTCCAAGCCTAACAAGATAATCGTCTTCCCCCAAGCAAATCATGCAAAGCCATGACTACGAAAACATACAAGAGGCTAAAACATGCATGGCACAAGGCAAAATCTCTGGAAAAATGGAACGAGGCTAGGCATGGCCTCCTCCCCACTCCCGTTGTCGATGTCACTGCTCGACGGAGTCCGACTGACCACTCATGAGCATCAAGGACTCAGGCATGGCTACAAGGCGATAGGAACATTGGAAAGGAGGAGGGGATTGCTCCAGACGACCGTGGCCAAGCGTTCAAAGGCTGGATGCCTCTCGTCGATGCTCGTCGTTCGTTGGCAAGGGAGAAGAAGGGGTAATGAACAGGAAAGCAAGAAAACGACAGGAAATGCAATGGGAAAGCAAAACTCAAACAACTAAGCTATCCTCTAGTCGAATGGAACGAGGACAATACCTGTTGAGGGCTGGTTGTACTTCTCTCGCGCCAACGGCTGGGATTTCGACGAGCGAGGTAGACACAACCTGGAGGCAGCTGAAGACAGGCGAGGGAGGCTTGGGGATCGTTTGGCGAGTGGCTAGGAAGCTTCCTCGACGTAAAGGAAGGCAGGTTGCTAGTGGTTTGGAAGTTGGGTTCTCAGGTGCACCTTCTCCGACGACTCCTCAAGTTCTCCGGTGAAAGGGGAGATTTGCTCTCTCTCTCTCTCTCTCACAACTGCTTCTGGTGCCTTGGCTACGGGAAGCCCGGGGATTTTGGTGGGTGGATGCGGTGGTAGGTGGGCTAGAGTGGCGTGGGAGAGTGGGTTTGTCAGGGAGTTGCAGGTGGCTCGTCAACGCCATTGCAGAGGTTGCCTGACGGCAAGGCAATGCTTGGAGTGGTGGTTGTGGCAAGGTAGGGGAAGGCTACGGGGTGTCAGGCACGCCCCAGGACAGCTCGGGCGTAGTGTGCAATAGTGTCACTAGTACAACGTACGAGACACAACGAAAGCGACAGGTCAGGCGGTGCACACAGGGCTGCCCTGGCTCTGACGCGCACCTGGGCCGCACTATCGAGCCACGTATCTCATTGGGCTAGAGCACACGGGTTGGGTTTTTGGTGTTGGGCTTAGTGAATGGGGTTTGTTTTAGGGTAATTTTAAGGCTTTGGGTTGGTTTAGGTTTATGGGATTGGTTTGGGGAAATGGGGTAAGATCGGGTTCGTCATCCAGTTGCACTCTCCATCGGGTCCACTTGCCAACATTGGCCAAAAACCGAGATGTCTACAGCAGTTGGGTAGCAGTGGTCTATAGAGGTAAACTTGAGTTTGGATTTCCCTTAGGATGGTGTTTTTCTTCTTTGCATACATTTGAGTTTGGGTTCTCTGTGTGGTTTGACCTCTAATTTGGATCTTGGGGTAGCTTGGCTGTGATTGAAAGGAGGAGGGAGGCTAGGATTGGAGCTCTGACAAGTGTGAACTACCAATAGTGTCGATTTTTTCTCTGAGTTTTGTGGGTTTTTGTGTTCTTCTTTTAGGTACATACTCTACTAAATGCTTAAGATGTAGATTTCATTCATGATTTTGGATGCATGCAAAGTATATATTGATACTTGAATTGAATGTGAGATTTTTGGTTTGAATTAATGATTTATAAGTGGATTTATGCATTGTTTGAAAGGGAATTTTTCTTATAGTAAATCAACTACTGTTTGATTTTGTTGTCTTATTTTGTTCATAACTTAGACTACGGATATTGGATTTTAGTGCTTTTGAATGCATTAGACAGATAATCTTGAGATCTTGAATTTGATATATTATTCAAAATTTTATGGATTACATATTGCTTTGTTCATGTGGATCTTTATAGCATCTTTTCCACTGTTCCACTTTTTAGTGGAATTGTTGAATGTTTTACATATATTATTTTCTACTATGGTTTGTTTGAGAATCTTGGAGATTCTTAGATACATGGAACTCAGCATTGAATGCTTTGTTTGAAGACAGAGTCATCATAACAAAATCACGTGTTTTGGCCTCGCATTTTGATCATGCGTTTTGAGCCTAGAGTAGAATATGTTATAGTGTTTGAGAAATTTTTAAATGTTTTCTTTCAAAAATTTTGGAAAATATGAAAAAATAGCTTAAAAGGATTTCTATTGTTTTTAATGTGAACTAAGAGAACCAAGGTTGAGGTTAGAAGACCAAGAGTACCAAGGCTAAGGTTTAGCAACCAATAGGTCGAAGGATTGTATTAGTGGGACCAGAAAGTATGATGATAATTCTAGATGGTTTAGCACAAGGCCAAGGCTAAGGTTCAAGTGTTAGGTGTTGATAGAATCAAGAGGTTGAAATCCTCTTGAAGGTTTGGATACTGAGACTTAGGACGTCGAGAAGGCATACTTTATGAAATTGACCAGAGCGTAATATGCATGTACCTCGCTTATAGTGACGTTGTTAGGTAGATAGTTGTGAGAATTCTTGAAGACCTAAGACGGGAGAGCTCCTTGCAGAGTGGCTTTTGCCGTAATAGTATAGTGTGTTTCGACGGATTAGTGTTAGTTGCTTGACACCAAGGAATATGATAGGTTTTGTTTGGTTTTCAACGGATCGATTATGATTTTTGGGTGCATGTTAAAATGATCAAATGCATCATGATTTTCAGTAGTTTTGTATGTATGACATTGAGATGTGGGAGATGTATTTATAGAGTTTTCTTGCAAGCTCCCAAGATAGTTTAGTTTTTATGTACTTTGGTTCGTAGGTAAACCACGAGTCGGTCTATAGTCAAAGGAACTATAGAATCTCTTGCATGTTCGGAGTGTGTGTTTGGAGTGCATGTTTGGCACACATGTTTTTCTTCAAGTTTGAAGTATTCCACAAATTTCTAAACTTGCCTTGGTTTTCTCGATGAAGTAGAGTCTATGCTGGATGATCTTTTTGGTAGTCATTTATGTTGTTTGGTTTGTATTTTGCAAGTGTAGATTAGCAACGGTTTCATATTCTAGTGCATATAAAGAAAGTCAAATAGTCGTACACCACAAGATTATGAGTAATGTAATTAGTTGTTTACATCTGTGTTACTTGTTTACCATAGAATTGGATTTATTAGTGTATAATCCGTTGAATGGTAATTTAACTGTATTGTTGGGGTAAAGGCCATGACAAACCTAATTTCTACCTCTTCGATGATGACTTCCTCCCTCCAACCAATGATAGTGACAACAGGTCTCTACATCCAATAGAAGCAAGGGTTACAATTTGATGAGGAAGGGAGAGGTGGTTGGTTTGAAGGGAGATAGGGTTTTGAAAAGATTGGTTTTTCTCATTGGAAAATAACGTAAAGAAGACGTGATTTATTTGAAATATTGGTGATATGATGAGAACAACATTGAAAAAAACAGATTATGAGAGGAGGTCCTTTGAAAAAATAAACCCTTAGTAACTTTTTATTCTTAGAATTTTCTTTACATTTTGAGCAAGGGAAAAAAATCTAGTGTTTCAAAATAAGTTGGCATTTTTTTAGACTTTTGGTTGGAATTTTGATGGAATAACCGTCTTTTCTTATAAATTGTTTCAAATAATCATTACTAAACACTACCAATAAACTTGATATTTGAAATTAAATGCCTAATGTGATGATCTAGACCAGATTTGGCACATTCCATCTTGATAGGGTTGTAAGTGAATAAAGGTAGGCTCACTAATCCAACTTGATCTAATCCGTTAAGAATGATTAAGGGTAAAAGTTTTATCAATCCATTTACCCACTTCACCATCTTCATAGTAGATAAGAGTAAAGATGCACTACTTAAGGTCACCCGTTAACCCTTTAACCCCTAAGTATAACTGTAATTACACACACACACACACATATATATATATAAAGTTAAACCAAATCCTTACTATCAACCCTAAACTCTACTACCATACATCCTTATTCGCTATTCCCCACCCAAAGTAAAATCCCACTCCCACAGGTCACAAACACATTGACACAGTGGTATCCTTCTCCAACCCTTACTCTCCACTCTCCACAAACGATGTCATCGACGGCCACATTCACAATGCCACTGTCACGGACCCACACTGCCATACATCACATCTCCAAACCAGCCCAACCCATTTGCAACACTATCGCTAAGTCACAACTCTCTCCCTCTTTCCAGCACCTCTCTTCCTCTCTCACGTGGTCGTGCCTCTATGCCTCTCCCATGTCTCTTTCCTCTCCTTTCTAGCCAATTCTCTCTGTTACCATCTATGACGTCGTTGCCACCACCACTGCCACTAGTCGTTGGCAACAACAGTAGCAGCAGTGGTCTCCTCTCTAAGGTCCACCCCTTACTCTTGTCGATGCCTTCTTTTTTTCTTTCAGTTTTTTTTCCCTTTTTAATGCCCTGATTTGAATGCTATTGAAATAATAGAATACCTTAATTTTTTATTTTTCTCTTATCATTTTAAATTTTCTATGACAATCAAATATTAATTTTGTTAAATAAATTTTATATATTGTTCATTGACGAGAAATGCATGGTTCATGGGCAAAACCTCTTCTTCTTTTTTGGTAATAAATAATCTATTAGATGTGAAGATCAAGGATTTGCTCACATTCTGAAGGTAAATTTCTCCCTCCTGTATCTATAATAGATCTGCTATATTCTGTTGTATTGTAGTGAATGATAATGTTGAAATTATTCTTGTATTGTGGTAAATAAATCAATGTCTTATTAATAGTTTTTGTGTAATAATGGGTCAATGTTGTATTCGTTTGACCCCTTAATCAGCTACCTGCTAACCAAAAGGATAGTAGATAGGATAACGGTTAAGTTTTTTAGAATAGGTATTGACCTGATCCGTCACCCATCAATAAGGAACATGTAAGGATAAAAGTCAACCTTATATCTGACTTGGCCCTACTTACAACCCAGATGTCAACATTTGTTGGCGTAATCATGAATATTCTTCAAATTTTGAATTTCCATGGTCTTTATTGATTTTAGGTGACTGTTCCTTTTTAATTCTATTCACCAAACAGAGGTTTATTTGTTTACAAAAATAGCCTACAAAAATAAATTAGTAGCCCTTCTATTGGATATTTTATATGGGTGCAAAAGAGTTTTTGGCATTTCAGTGGCCACTGGTTATTGATTCACTACCTCAGATTATTTATTGTTTTGAGAGAAACGAGAAAGAAAATAAACTACAAAATTACAGGTAACACGGTTTGAAAATAGCTGGTGCGACCTTAACGATCTGTTTTGATTTAATCCAAGTCAAAAGTTTCTTTCTAGTCAGAACCCAACGGAGAACCTTCTAACCTGATGCTGTCGTTGGTATTGGTGAGGAAACATTGAAGCTGAAAAGCAATGAACTTCAACCAGGAAGACCAGGTCAACACGTTCCCTTCGAACCTTCTCCCTCAATAGTCAATACGAATGATTCGGTCAAAGCCAGAATGTCCCTTCCTGTCCTCATTTCACAAGTCCATTGCCATTAGGAGAAATTGCCGACACCTTCTTCCTGACAAAAAAATCATGATGCCAAACCATGTGTTCCTCGTCTCACCATAGCTGGAAATGGTCCCGAAAGGCGAAAACCACACGCCGTGCCAATGCTGCTACGATTGCCTCCCTTCTATAGAACATATTCCACAGTACGTATTTTGAAGTTGAAGCATGTAACCTTAAGAAAAGCGGCAATTTAGTTATTTGGAAGGGACCGTTTTTTGTGTAGGTGTAAGTTAGTTTATTTTCAATCGTTGGATTTAACCAACGGTTGAGATGAAATCGTTGGAGAAAAAAAGAGAGAAAGAAAATCACCTTCTAATCTTCAGAGAAAGAAAGGCAAGCAGATGTCAGAAAAGTGATGTGAGCTCGCAAGAGCTCTTTCACTTGCAGGAAAAACCCATTACAAGTCTCTGCTGCTGCAAACCCAAAATGCACGAACCTTAAGAAGGAGACCAGACCACCCACTTCTTCTTCTCTCTGTATTCTTGACTTGCAATAAACAAAGTGAAGGCGTCCACTTGCATAACTCCACTCTCTCTCCCTTATTTCTTTTAATTTTTCCAAAGAGATGGAACTGTATAGGATGGATTGCGCATAGAAAACTTTCTCCATTTCCCAATAGAATAACATAATAAATCATCAGTTTTGTTCTGTATGGCACAAGATTCCGATGGACGGAAGGAAGATAATACATGGGGCAACAGAAGAGGAACCCACGGAGTCTGATCGGATCGGCCTTTATCCTCTCTCTCTCTC
>JAMKQA010018102.1:0-10364 GCA_024699735.1 Posidonia australis
ATTGTTCTCAATCCTCTGCCCAAGTGAACCGAGAATTCAGAAGTCCGTTTTCAATTTAGAGATCAAATTGACGACAACTTCTTAAATATGCTTACAAGAAACTTCGATCTTTTTGTTAATTTTCTTGTGCCATGTACACTTAGACGCAAAGTTTTTTAGATATAGGATACTTTTACTTTAATTGGATTACTTTTTAATGATTATAATGTCCAAACACATATGGATTAGCAGAAGTATATAATAAAGGTTCTATAAATGTGTGAACATTATAAATAGATAAAAGAGAATAATTAAAATTTCATTATTTGTTATATCTTTTAAATTTGTTTACAATAGTTCTATTACATGACTTAAAATCCAAAACAACACTAGAACTATATTCTTCTATGTCTCATGTGTATTGGTTGAATCAAAACTATCCACCATACCAAGCAAAGCAATTCGACAACTCATGATTATATACAATAGACAATACCACAATTTGAGTTTATTACAAATGGAATCTTAACTTACTACAATTTCTAAACAAACCTTTATTTTTTCTTTTATTTCCTTTCAGTTTTTTAATAAGTCTCTTGGACATCTAGTCCACAACAGATCTAAACCTTGTGGTCTTATTATTTCCAATAGATCCTCAAAAGGACCTAATACTAACTCTCGTTAGGTCAGTGCATCTTCTTTAAAGTCATTATTTCGAAGAGTCATGTATCAAGATCTTGTTCTCTCTTTTACTTTATGTTCTTACTTTATCAGGAAAGACACATGTGATATTTTTTTTACTTGAATAGACTAAACTCTAATTCTTTATAACTCTAAGGACTTGATTATAAAATCTTATTTGATTGTTAACAGTAAGGACCTAATACTAAATTTTAACTTCGTAGGGCTAACATTCTGAAAAAATGGTTTTCAAAAAAATATTAGATCATATTTCCGTAAATCATGTATAAATACCAAATATTATTAAGAAAAATATAAGTGTTTATTATAAAACGAACTTGTAGTATTTTGATTTTTGGGCCAACATTTTGTTTGAAATTAATTTGGGACATTGATTTAAATTTCAAGTTAAAATCTTTATTATTTTAAAGAAACATGCTTGAACGATTTTCAAACCAAACTCTGAAGGAAAACTGAGCATTAATAAGTACAGAATGGTTACTGTTAAGTGCTGAGATTGATAAAATCGGAACAGCCCAACTGTCTACTGTTAATAAGTACAGAATGGTTACGGTTAAGTGCTGAAATTGACATCCAAATTCATTGGATCTTGCATGGCTTATGGTAGTTAGATGGACTTTACGATCTTTTCATGGGCTATGGCCCAGTTTCGAATAAACCAACGGCCCATGTCAGGTATCCTTATCATAACAACTTATAATTTCTCTAATTATTTATTGTTCAACTAACAAGAAAAAGTAGCAGCGAAATGATCTACGTAAATGAAGGGTTTTACTAATGAGGACTGTCTGTTTTGCACCCGGAAGTAGACTCTAACAAGAACGGTCAAGGAATCTCATCATAGAGTACAAGCTTATAAGAGAATCATATTGAAGTAGGTGTAAGAGAGTGAAAACTTGCATTGAGTAGATATCCTCTAACCATTGCTCATGCTAAAGATTTACAGAAATTTGTAGCTCAGTTAATAATTAGATGTTGTCTTGAGCCCATTTCTAAACGAGAAATTCGTCAGGGAAAAAAAACTAAAAGAAGAAAGCTCTCGTACATGCTTTTGGTGAGAATAAACCACATACCTGAGAACAAGTAAGAACGAAGAGGAACACGAGTATATGCCTCATTCTCATTGGAAGCAAACACGAGTGAAATTTTTGCTGCAAAACTATTCTTTCTATTGGTCATGAAGAGGAACAGTAATAAGAAAACTGCAAAGGTCTATGGCAAGTGATTGATAATAGTTTCAACCTTATTGATCATGGGTGCCAACAATTTGCCAAAAAAAAAAGAAAGAAAGAAAGAAAGAAAGAAAGAAAGGACAATGACAGAACAACTAAGCCATCGAATCGGTTTCCACAGGTATGGTCATTTACAAGAATAGTGCGTCCAACAGTGTACCACCAGTGCCACAACAACACAGAGAGGGCTGTGAATGGTGAAGACTTTGCTGAAAAAGATGTACTACATGATTCCCTTGTGTCACCATCCTACAAGATGTGGTGTTTGGATCTTTCTAGCTAGTGTCTAATTAAACACCATTGCCTTCTTAAGATTGGCATAAGATTATATGTACGTCGACAGGGAGTTCAGTCTAGTATGAAAGCAAAAGATTGACATTCCCTAAATCACAAAATCTGGCATGGGTGGCTAAAACCAGGCCAGTAGATTCCCTGGGGGGACCCCCCCCATGCCCCATGGCCCCCGCCCCTCTCCCGTGGATACATGCATGGACCCTAAACGTTCAGAAAGGAACAAATCCACGTCTGGCCTGCGTGACGTCTGGAATCCAATTTACGTACGATGAACTGTGCTCAGTTCTCACTCACGCATATCATGCCGACATAAAATTCCGAGAAATTAGTATACTAACCATTACATGTTCCTATGATGTCATTATATATATAGTAGCTTGATCCCTCACCCGGTAAATGAATCTACTAAACCGTCAAGAATATCTTCTTTGTTTTATTTTATGTTCGTTTTTCTTGTGAGGTATAACGTTTCTTTATTTAGGTACGTCTTGGAATAATTACACATGTCGATTATATCACGGAATTAAGGACGTCTTATTTAGTGGCTTACATGGTAAACTATGGATCTCATTTTTCGTCAGAATAATAAACATCTATATGTAACTAGACAAAGACATGCATGCATGTTAGATGTGCGTGCAAGAAAAGTAGTATGTGATGTTGGAAAGCAACAATTTTGACACATAATCGAAGCTGGTCGAGATCCGAAGATGGATTTGGCTGCTCATTTTGTCTGCCTCCTTTCCGTACAAATCGTAATCATCAATAAGCTGCATGCGGTGGGAATGTGCTAAAACCCTAAAAAAATGTTGACATGTATGGGAGGAATCATTAGTTCCACAGACAATTATAATAATTCATGATTCATCCATGGGCTCCAGTGGGAATAGCAATAATTTGTTTCCATGGATTATCATACCACACTTCTGGAAGTCGAGAGCAAGTCCATACGTACAAGTAAGTAAATCATTTGTAAGGGACAATTCAACACCTAGAAACCTAAATATGTAAGAAAGAAGGAGAATACAAAGAAACATACATCACACACAGCGCATACGCATAAATTAATGAGACAACTCTAAACCAGAACGACAAGTAATTTACTTGACAATATATCAAAGTTGCATTACTTTTTATTTCTATGTCAACTTTAAAACTATTCACTTGATCAGTATTATCACCATGCCTAAAACAATCAAAGTGCGCAAAAAGCTACTGCACTCATGCACTCAAGTGAAGAGGAACACTACAGAGAAGTAGAATTGTGGAAGAGATTGGGGAATAGTCACCTTTGAGTGGAAGGTTTAGGCTTACAGAGAAAGAAGGTTGGAGAGTAATTCAGAAAATGAGATGGGCAAATTGGTCGTAAATTAAGAAAAATGCAAAGCTGCTAAACGACTTATGGCACACTGCAAATAAACGAATTAAGTTGATTGTAATGAAGTAAATGATTTTAAAATTTATGACATGGAAGTGAAAATTGGTGTAAATTTAATGTACCATCCATTAAATTACTCTTATATTGATATATAGAATGCGTAGAAATCCTAATCTACAGGAAAGAAGCAAACCAAGATGGTGAAACATACAACATACGGAGTCTATCCTATACATGTAGTCCATCTACAGAGAACAACACACATTGAATAAATAAATCTTGTGAATACGAGAGCAGTCAGGCAAAGATTCTTATCTCACATGGAATCACACATCAGCCTACCCCCATGTGTGTTGGAACGAAATAGAAGAATTAGCTTCCAATAAATAAACGAAATACACCTAACACCGCATTAGAGAAAACATAAAATAAACACACCATATATTTTTTATATATCATAGCTAGATAGAGTACAATAGGTAGACCATAAATATAACGAGCTGAGGACAGGGCATCCAACTACTGATTACAATAATCATAACGAAGGTGCCCAGTGGTGGAGGAAGAACAACAAGACTCCAATTTGTGTTGGAAGGAGGAGAAAAAAGAATGCTTTTTATTCCTCCTCTATTTATTTTAAAAAAAAAAAAACCTTTCATTTACTTCTAATGTCATGCACCCTATCCCTTGTCAGTCTCATGTGAACCTTCACGAAGAAGAAGGCACTCTCTACTCTCTATCCTGTGGTTTAAGGAGGAGGAGAAAGAACTCCTTTTTTCTTCTTTTTTTTTTTTCCCCTTTTTCTTTTAAACTTTTCATTTACTTCTAGTGTCACGCACCCTATTCCTTGGCAGTCTCATGTGACCCTCCACGACGACGACGACGACGTCACTCTCTCTAGTCTCTATCCTGTAGTTTAAGGAGGGGAAAAAAGAATGTTTTTTTTTTTTTTCCTTTTGCCATTTTCTTTTTAACTATTCATTTGCTTCTAGTGTCATGCACCCTATTCCTTGTCAGTCTTTCATGTGACCCCTCATGAAGAAGAGGACACACTCTCTGCCCTGTGGTTTAAGGACGCACACTTGGATTTATTTTTCTGTGCTGAGTCAGAAGAAGGGAAGAGAGATGGGGCAAGCGGCCAAGGGAGCTGTTGGTTTTGCGGAGGCTCTGGTGGTTTGCCGGTTGGGTGTTTGATTTACGTGATGGGTGGGACCACTGAGCGGGCTGGGTAACACGCGTACGGACGGTAATAGCTGGAATCTCTTTCCCCCATGCACGTCTAAGGATGTGGCGACAATGGCCGCACGCACGTCATATCAGGGCCGCACGTTCAACTCGCTTCTTGTCTTTACCCATGCATGATTTTGCTTGCTAGATATCCATGATTGATTTCGTTCCACTGGTTTCTTGTCTTTACCTGTGGGTATGTGTAGAATAAGAGTCAATAAAAAGTAGGATTATTATTTTGATAATATAGCTATTTTATTTGAAAAAAAATTTATTTTTTGATATAAATAAATATGTATTAGAAGAAATTCTAATTTGATTGGAATTAAAGTAGAATAAGTGTTAGAAGAACTCTTGGAATAAGTAAAAAAGAATTAGAATAATGCTGATTAACTTGATTATCAAAATATATATATGTAATTTGAAATATGTATATTAGACTATACTAAATTTCTTTTTATATTAAAAATAAAGATACTATAAACATACATTTATTACAATAACTTTATTCCATCTCTTGGGAAATAACTATTTCAAAAAATATGTAAACTAAAATAAAAATAACTATTTCAGTCATATTTTTATACAATCAAATGGAATAGTAATTCTTATTCCTAGTTTATTGAGTTAGTCTAAGGGTATTTTGTATCCAAAAGGGGCTTGACATTCAAATAATAAACATTTTGAATATAATTTTGTACAAAAAAAAAATTAATTAATAGACTCCTTTGTTTTACTAGAACATAATTGAATTTTATAGTTTTATAGTGCATAATTTTGAGACGTAGGCTTCTATATATTTTTCTTGAGTTTGCAACTTCATGGATGATAACAAACATTAAAGGGCTAAAGGTTGCATAGGAAGTATGAATTATAATCATAATTACGAGTTGTTACATACTTCAATTTGTAGAATTTCATTACTAGTATAGTCATTATGTTCCTTGCATTGTTATAGAGTATTAATTTCTTCTCCTTTAATACCAACAAATTAATTGTTTTCTTTTCGAACAAAAAGATTAATTTTCTTGTTTGAAATTAATATCCCATGCTATTTGTCGCAATCACATGTGGATAGCTTGAATTATTGATGCAAAGCAATCCTAGTATTGGAACAATGTTAGGATCAAACACAACAATACTTCAATCTCCATAAATAAAATTCAGAATAACCAGAAGACTATTGCCATCTCCCATGCATGGCACTTAAATAGAGTACTAAACAACATGATATTTAAATAAACTCGAACTAACTCTAACAAATTACTAACTTATTCAAATTCAAACATTTAAATCTAATCCTAATTCTAAAATATAATAATACACCTAACAAACATTCAAATAAATATTTAAACTCCTAAGGTAACGTTTAGAACGCTAAGATGGGGACCAAAATGGACCGGAATGGAATGAAAAAAGTAGATTCAGATATTTAGTATAAAAATAACTTTAAAATAGCCATAGAAATGGAATTCCCTTGGGAATCAAATTCTCATTGAATATGAAAATTTCATACCTTTTTAAGTGGCAAGGAATTTGATTCCTTACTCATTGAAATCAAAACCCAATGACTTCCTCCCTCCTCTGCCCCCACCCCCTTCCCTCTAACGCATCCTGTGACGATTCCTCCACCTCGTCCTTCGAGTGTGTCATCACCACCACCCTTAAGAGGCTCCCTTCCCAACACCTTCCTCCAGAGAACATCCCCTTTTGGTCCTTCCTCCAAAAGCTCAACCGTTGTGCCTAGGCCTCCCAAAAGGCCCACAACAACACCCACTTCGCAATCAACTAGTTGATACTTGTGCTCTTTGAGATTCCCAGGTCGTTGACTGTCTGAAAGGAGTAAGGGCGAGTGCAACGAGGGTGAAGGGAGAGGTGGAGAAGTTTCAAGGGGAGAAAGGGGGGAAAAGGTGGAATGTGCTATTAGTGACGTGAACTTCTAGGCGTTGAAGACGTATTAGTGTGATTTGGTTGAAATAATTGGAAAGCTCGATTTGGTAATCAGGAGGGACAAGGAGATCAAGCGGGTGGTGAGGATTCTGTCGAGGAGGACAAAGAACAATTTGGTGTTGATTGGGGAGCTCGAGGTAGGGAAGACGACGGTGGTTGAGGGACTAGCACAAAGGATCATGAGAGGAGATGTGCCGGGCAATCTAGAGGATGTCAGGTTGGTGGCGTTATGGCAACTGCACTACGATTGTGGCTCCACTGCTCCTGCGGTCACCATGCACGGTCGCTCCTCCCCAAGCATAGTAGTGGCGGTGGCTTTGTTCTTCCCACACACGATGGTTGTTTGATCGCATACCAAACATAGGAATGGAATAAAAGTATTTCATTTCATTTTATTCCATTTCAAAGTTCATTCTATTCCTATCTATTTTCATTCTAATGTACCAAATACTACCTAATAAATAATAACTATCTCCTTGATTGCATTTTTTGTCCTTGGTTGACACTACAAGAAAACCCATATTTACTGACACTTAATGTGAAATGGCCGTCGGTATAGGTAATCATTAGTGACGATGAAAATCAATCATCCTTATAAGTTAGATATTGTGATAGTTAATTTTAAATTGTCAGTATATTAAAAAATTACTGACAACAACAACATTGACCATCACAGAAAATTGATTATAGCGACAATACTTTATTATATTGTCAGTAAATATAATATATAGTGACATCTATTTGAAAATGTAGTTAATTATTTGAAATGAGTATTCTATTACATACCTAATGAATATTCAATTACATACTTAATTAATTAAAGTAATTACATCTATTTAAATAATGATTATTCCCTCATGAAACCAAAAACAAAAAACCCATGACTTATTAACCATTCACCCTGCCCTCTCCTCCTTTTTCCCTCACCCTCTACCCAATTTTCCCCATTCAGCAATCTGAAATCCCAAACCCCCTGATGACTGTTGATCGTCGTATAGGGGCTCTAGTGAGGTGAATTTAACCAGGAAACGAGGTATGTTTTTCTCGATGATTTTCCCTTCGTTTTCCCATCTATTTATAGTAGAGCCTCAACGTCTCCACCACCCTCCGCCCAAATAACGGCTCCCTGATTTACGCTGGCCAATAACTCTAGCGAATCAAAACTATTAAACCACGACCGTTTTCTCCTTTGACTGTAACGGACAGTGGTCTTCATGACCACCTATCAACATCTCCCACTTGGCGATGAAGACCACATACAAGTCTCATGCAAGGAGATGTAAATCTTCCACTTCCACTATTCGCGAAGTGTATAACTTCAATTTCCACTCCCACTATTCATGAGAATGTCCTTTACTTCCACTTTTACTATTCGTGAAGTGTATCAATTCTCACTATTCATGAGAATGTTCTTCATTTCCATTATCTATGGGAATGTTCTTTAATCCCATTAAGTTCACAAACTTAATGAATTTTTCTGCTGTAATTGCCTTTGTCATAGGATCAGCAATCATATCTGATGTGGGTATGTAACTCAGTTTTATTTCCCTACTTTTTACAATATCACGAATATAGTGATAATGTATATTAATGTGTTGTCCTCTTGTTGTATTTACACCACTATGTACAAGACTTATTACTGATTGGTTATTACAATACATTTCTATTAGACCATTTATTAAGTTGAGATTTAAATCATCTATAAATCTCCTGATCCAAACAGCATGCGATGCAACTGCATTACAGGCAACATATTCAGCTTCCTGTGTGTATTTGGCTACACATCCTTGCTTTTTACTTCCCCAAGATACAGTTGCACCTCCAACGATGAATACATGTCCCAAAGTGGACTTTCCATCATCTTTGTCACCACCCAGATCAGCATCTGTATAACCAAGCAATTCAAGCTCATCCGCTTGATAAGTCAACTTATGATGTAGAGTTCCTTTCATATATTTCATTATTCTTTTTACAGCTTCTCAATGTTTTGTTCTGGGATTACATTGATACCTACTGACAACACTTACAGCATATGCCAAGTCTGGTCGTGTACACAACATAGCGTACATTAAACTTCCAACCACTTGGGCATAAGGTGCTCCTAAAGGTTTTTTCCCCTTTCCAGGACATTGGTCCTTACTTAATCTTTTCCCAAAAACATATGGTGTAGGGGCTGAGGAGTAATTTTCCATTCCAAACCTTTTCAGCACTGTACGTAGGTATCTTTCCTGATTTATACTCAGTATTCCAGATCCCCGATCTCTAAGGATCTGTATTCCAAGAACATAAAATGCTTATCCCATGTCCTTCATCTCAAACCTTTTGCTAAGTTCTTCCTTTGTGTTGTTCAACATGTCAGTATCATTTCCAGCAAGCAAGATATCATCCACATATAAGGATAATATAATAAACTTGCTCCCACTTTTCCTGACATATATACAATAGTCTAATCTATTTGAAACAAATTCCATTTTGACAATTACATCATGGAACTTATGATACCATTGTCTAGAGGCTTGTTTCAAACCATATATTGACTTATTTAATTTGTAGACTTTGTCTTCATGTCCTTTTACCTGATATCCCTTAGGCTGTGACATGTAAATTTCTTCCTGCAAATCACCATTTAGAAATGCAGTCTTTACATACATTTAATGTAATTCCAAATCTAAATGTGCAACGATAACCAATATAATCCTTATAGATGTGAACTTAGCTACCAGAGAATATGTTTCTTGATAATCAATTCCCTGTTTTTGTGTATAACCTTTAGCAACTAACCAGACCTTCTATTTATCAATAGACCCATCAACCTTTAGCTTTTTTCTAAATATCCACTTGCATCCTATAGCCTTTTTGTCATTAGGTAAATCACATAATTCCCATACATTGTTCTTTTCCAATGAATCAATTTCATCATTCATGGCTCCTAGCTATAAATTTTTTTCGTTTGATTCAATAGCATCTATGTATTTCATGGGTTCCATGTGATTTTCCTCTATATCTGCTATTAAGCATGAAGAATCACAAGAATACAAGTGATAATCATTCATCCAAGTAGGTTGAGTCCTTATTCTTTTGTTGCTAGTAGGCTCTACCGGTTCAATTCCATCTTGAGTTTGTTCATTTTGATCTATTATTTCATCATTTCCATTTATAGACTCATTTTGGTTTTCCCTTATATTTTCCATAGGTTCATTCATGTTTTCCATATTTTGTTCCCCCTCAATCATAGGGTCATGTTCCGGGATTTCATTGAAATAGTTATCTCCCACTACAAGCAGTGGTTCTATTTCATTTTCATTCTCTTCCTTTTCTTTTAAATTTTCAAGAAAAGTTGCATCCCTATATTCAATGATTCCCTTCTCTTTATGGAAAAATCTATAACTAAAAGAATTTTTACAATAACTTACAAATGTTGTAACACCCCAGTGCTACACAACAGTACAAGATCTACCCAAGCTTAATTACAAGCAACAAAGCAGCAAAATTTAAACAAATAAAGCTCACTACTCAGACCTGTGTGCGGCAAACGTGGCTCGAACAAATGCACCAGACTAGAACTGCTCCAACACTCTAGCACCTGAAACAAGAAAGCACAC
>JAMKQA010018103.1:0-14082 GCA_024699735.1 Posidonia australis
TTTTAGAACCATAGCTCGAATCATAGTCATTCTTATGTATCTTTTACTCGATTATTTTTTTAACTGATTGTTATTGGAAGTTAAATAAAAACGTTTTTGGTCATTTTTATGTATCTTTTACCAAACTATTTTATATTTGATTCTTATAGTCGATAAACTTCACTACTGTAATTCTATCATAACATGATATATGAAACTTTCATATTACGAGGAATTGTTATTTCTATTTAAATTTTGCAGTATTAGATGTGATTATTGTCATTATATCTCATATTTAGTTATATTCTTTCATTTTTCACTATCAACATTTTATTTTTTTCTATATGTTTTATTAAATGGTTAAACCACAAACCGAACCGAACCGAACCAAACCGATTTTGAATGGTTCAGTTTGGTTCAGTTTCAATAGATAAAATGGTTCGGTTCGGTTTGAAAATTGTTCAAACGGAATTATATGGTTTGGTTTGTGGTTTTGTCACAAACCGAACCAAACCGAACCGTGCCCACCCCTAGATCTAACAACATCGAGTGATTTTCATCCTTACTTTACTATATGCAAAATATGATCTACTATGCATAGAATGGGGTAAAAACAGAATTGAGTCTTCCTGCTATATCGAGGAAGAAAACAAGAGAAAACCAAAAGCAAATCAGAACGGGAAACACATGCTAAAAATCATGCGAAAAGCTACTGTGTGCTACTAAAAAACAGGCTGATGTGCCTGTTTGGTGCGCCAGATTAGTGCTCCAGTCTGGTGCGCCACCTAGATGCTCTAGTGGGGCCAGGAAGATGTGCAGAGGAAAACACCAAAAATCCATGCAGTGCAATGTATTCCAGAATGCTATGCAATGCAAAGTCTTTGTAAACTCGGAAAATATACTTTGAAAATCTAGAAAAATGCAAGCATGAGAAGATTTATGGACCTTGTGTTCAAGGGCTGCAAGCCTCACACAAGATCACATTCTATTCATACTAAATGAAAGCAACCAAGTTCGGCCATGTCACATGGATCATGGGTTGATGTATAAGAATCTCCATATAAGAGTAAGGGGCAATCAGCCTACCATTTTTTAACCATGGGCTGAGCATGCAAAGTGTAAAAAAGTCTTAAAATAGTATCATCTTAAGCTGAAAATATGTATGCAAAGACATATAACATCAAAGAATCCACACCAGGAAGATCAGAATCAAAATCATCCGAAAAACAATGCAGATTGGGATGCAAACAGGGTGATTTACTCTCTGACCAGACTGGTGCACCAGAATGGTGCGCTGGTTAGGTGCGCCACTCTGGTGTGCCAGAATGGTGCTTCTCAGAAAACCTGAATCAGATTGCTGTGTGGTTTAGAATTTGGTCTAGATTCCAGAGATCAGTGATTTCTCTTTAATCAGATCAGGTATGCAGGTGATAAAAACAGAAAACATGATAAGATACAAACAAATGGAAATCTTTTATTATTTGGTTCCAAATCATGCAAATCATGGGCTGAAATACTTGCATGTGATTCTAAAAGATAAGAAATGAATGGATGAACCTAACAACCATAAGCAAATGATAAATATACAGAGATTATATTCGATGCTTATTTCCTAACATGCACGTTCATGAATCATGGTTCCTTGTGTAAAGAAACAGAGAAGAAAAACAACTCACAGGAATTACATGATGCAGATTTTTATCATATAGATTTTACATGTAGAGTATCTTGCATATGAAACAAGCATCTTATCATAAAACTCTCATGTAAACAACAACAAATCAGATTATATGTGAAGTTCAAGGCATGTTATATTCGATGCAAGAACTAAGATTAAAATAAAGAAAGGAGTGTGGCTTACCTTGTCCAAGGTTTTCCTTCTTAGAAAACCCAAGATAATATGATCTTTGTTGCTTTGGAAAGGCTAGAGGTGCTTTAGAATGCAAGAGAATATTCAAGAACACGAGAATGGGCTGCTGGAATCAGTAGATGGCTTGCTCAAGATCTCTAAATGGCTGCCCATGGGGGTCATTATATAGGATTTTGCAAAGGTAACTCCTATGGAATGCAGGCAGCCTCGTAAACGAAGAGCCTGGCGCAGATTCCATGGCATATTCGCTGGTGAAGGTTACAGACATGGGAGGTGGAAAGCCAACAGCCTGAGAAGTGGCTGTGCGCCAGCTTGGTGCGCCTGACTGGTGCTCCAGCTAGGTGTGCCACTGTAGTGCTCCTGCTCGGTGCTCCACATTGATAGTCTAACTTGGTGCTCTCCCCTACCTGTCTGAATTTTTAATTGGGTTGCGGACCTGCTATAGGTTTGTGGTTGGTTTAGCTGATGGGTTTGGGTTTGGCATATCCAAAGCAACATCTGGAAAGTTTATCTATGAGCCACCTCAATATCTGGGTGTCTATAGATGTCCCTCCCTGAGCGAGGTCGAGGGACGGAAGGAACCAAGACCGATGCTCAGGGTTGACAAAATACCCCCATTTTGAGGTTACAGAATGATGGTGTTTGCTGTAGGCAGTAAGTTACTTATCCAGCGGATGCACCGAAAGTCATGACTTGTTGCCAAATGCAAATGCAAATGCAAATGCGAAATGCGTGCAACTGCTGATCTAAATGTTGGAGATGTGATGCCAATGCGAAAAACACATGTAAGAGTCGATCGTGAAAGCTGATGCAAAGCTAATGCTAGTGCTGAAATAACAAGGCAAAAGATAAAGAAATCCTGCACACAGAGGGAACCACTGGGAGGAAAATGATAAGTTGTCGGACTCATCAACCAGATTATTGAGGGTATCACCCTGAGGAGGCGGGATATGACAAGTCAATCAAGTCTTGTCAACCCGATCGCCAGACAGTATGACGGTTGTCAACCGAGTAGTTGGGGATACCAGCCCAAAGGGAAGGGGCATGACAAACATACTATTTGTCAAACAAGAAAGAAAGGGCCCTGTCCACACGGACTGAGGGCAAGCAAAGGGATTTCACGCCTGCGAAAACCCAAAAGAGAAAATGATAGAAAAGGACCTTGACCGTTTGATCAAAAGGTCGAATAGCTAGATTTTGCACCCGCGAAAATCCAAGGAACAGGAAAGGAAATGACCTCGACCGCCCGGCTGAAAGTCGACTTTGACCGCCTAGTCAAAAGTCAAAGAAAAGGATCTCGCGCCCGCGAGAATCCAAAACAGGAGAGGAAATGACCTCGACCACCCGGTCAAAGGTCGACTCTGACCGCCTGGTCAAAAGCCAAGGAGAAGGATTTTGGGCCAACGAAAATCCAGAAGAAACTAACCTTGACCGTCCGGTTAAAGGTCAACTCTGATCGCCCGGTCAGAAGCCACAGAAAAAGGATTTCGTGCCTGGGAAAATCTAAGATAAGCAAATGACATTAACCACCCGGTCAAAGTTAACAAGTTGGATTTCGCGCCGGCAAAAATCAAAGAGAGGCAAATGACGTTGACCGCCCGGTCAAAGTTAACAGACTAGATTTCGCACCTGCGAAAATCCAAGAGAGGCAAATGACGTTGACTGCCTGGTCAAAGTCAACAAGTTGGATTTCGTGCCCGCGAAAATCCAAGAAAGGCAAATGATGTTGATCGCCCGGTCATAGTCAATAAGCTGGATTTCGTGTCCGCAAAAATCTAAGAAAGGCAAACAACATTGACTGCCCGGTCAAAGTCAACAAGCTGGATTTCGAGCCAGCGAAAATTAAAGAGAGGCAAATGACGTTGACCGCCCTGTCAAAGTCAACAGGCTGGATTTCGCGCCCGGGAAAATCCAAGAAAAGAGGTAGAAGGATCTCGTCCGCTTGGAAGGAGAACTTAAAAAAACAAAACGATGATCCCTAGATTGTCCCTTAGGAAGGAAATTAGCTGCAATGGTGCTATGAAGGGTGAAACTGTAAATATGCTTGCTGCTGGCTCTACGGTATGGAAACTAGAGTTCTTGCTGAGGTGCATGTGCATTATCTTTTGAAAGCACTCTGCTGAAGTTTTCGATCCAAAATGGCTTTGTTTCGGAGTTCTACAAAGGAGTGGGGAGCTATCTGCAATTTGCCCAAAACTTGCGAGTTTTATTGCAAATTGCCTAATACGACAAACTACTGATTGCTGCATTGTTACTATGCTATGATATCTGATATTCTGCTGAGTATTTGTAAACATCTACTTCAAAACATGACTTCCCACGTCCTTGGGAAATTTTCTGTAAAATATCTCGTGATTTTTAGCAGACCATGAGCTGACTTCTTCTTGAAACTTTATATTTTACTCTTGATGGCAAATTACAGGGTGTCAAGGATTGAAATGTAATTTTCAAGACAATTTTACATTATGAACCTCAATCATTAATTATTTACAAAAGGGAATCCAATGAATAACTGTCATAACTGTCAACCGACATCCTTCATTTCTACGGTTGTAACTACAAATGTATTTGTGCTGCTTGACCTTTTTCATCCTTCATTTCTACCGTTGTAACTACAAATGTATTTGTGCTGCTTGACTTTTTTCATGTTTTGTTGATTATTCATTGGTTGATTTGACTTCATATCTCCAAAGCAACTCCCCCATATATATATATATATATATATATATTTGATGATTTTCTCTTTTTGATCTCCTTAATGTGCGTGCCCCTCCATCTTCCTACTTGTTTCTTCTCTTCATCTCCCCACACGAAACCCATCTCCTCCCCATTCTCTCTTCATCTCCTCTCCCATTCTCTCACCCCTCTCATCTCTTCACGGCAGCGGCGCGTTGGTGGTGCGCCGACGGGGTGCTCTCGGCCGGTGCGGAGGTCCGGCGCGTCGACGAGGTGCGGTGGAGGTGCGGCGGCTTGGTCAACGGCGGCATGGATCGAACCCTCCGGGATTGGTTGGAGAGGGGATCGCCGGTGGAGGTAGTTTCCGATCTCCTCTTGATCTTGCTCTTTGTGGTTGTCATTGCTTGCATCTTGTGGTGGCTGGACGGATGGGTTTAGTGGGTGGAGGAAATGGCTATGCGGGCGAAGGGTTGCGGCGGGTAGGTCGTGTGGTGGTGCAGGGTGGCGTGGTGGTGTTGGGAGGCTGGCTGTGGCTGGGTCGCGCGGTGGGTTCCGGTGGTGTGGTGATGGTGGGCGTTGGGTTGTGCTGATTGGTTGGGTGACGAGACGAGAGATGGAAGTGGGAGTGAGTTATAGCTTTTTGGAAGAAGAGGGCTGCTGTGCTTGGTTGTTGTGAGAGAAAAGGGATGGAGAAGGAAGGATGTTGGATGACTGTGAAAGGAAGGGGTTGGCTGACGCTGGATTCTTGTTGTTGGACAACAAAAAGGAGGGATGAAGGAGGAGGACGTGAGTGAGTGCTGCTGGTGGGTGTTGTTGCAGGACGTGAGGGAGGATGGGTTGGCTTGTTGGTTTGTGTCTTTTTCGAAGAGGAGGGCTGCTGTTGGGTGTTGAAGGAGGTGGTGGAGTGGTTTGCTGTTTCATGTGGGCTGCCAGAGAGGAGGAGGGTTGCTATTAGGTGTTGGGTGCTGTTGGAGGACGTGAAGGAGTATGGGTTGGCTTGCTGGTTCGTGTAGGCTGTTGTTGGGTGTTGGAGGAGGTGGTGGAGAGGCTGTGGGGGCTGTTGGGTGTTGAAGGAGGTGGTGGAGAGGCTGTGGGGGCTGTTGGGTGTTGAAGGAGGTGGTGGAGAGGCTTGTTGGTTCGTGTGGGTTCTCCCTACATCAAGAGATGGGGAGAGATGGGAGATGGAGATGGAGAGCTAGTTTGCTGCTGTGTGCTATATATACATTGATTGAATGCCATGTTGCTCTTCCATGCTGTTTCAAATATGATTCATTTTCTGAAGTTTTTCACAAGTTGCTTTGAATCAAATTGGCCTCTTTAAATCATTTATTTGCTGAACCAGGCTTAAGGAAGATGATTGCTTATTCAGAATGTTCCATTTCCGCATACTTTAACAAGAACATAATTTCCACATTATTTGCACGTTTCCATGAAATGCTGAGCTGTAACTGTATGCCTGTGTTATCTATATTTCTGCCACCATCTGCCAGAGTGCTTTGTTTATATGCCATGCCTTTCTATTTCGCCTTCGACTGTAATGCAATACCTGACTTTGTCTTGGATTACTGTATGTCATTGTCTTGCTTCCTGTTTTAATGTAGTATTTGCACTTTTCGTAGGATGATCCAGTTCTCGAGGAGGGAACGCCACAGCTCTCACGGGATACGTCGTCTAGCTCTCGTTCCCGACGGCGGGGTAGTTCTTCGAGGTCACGTGCCTCCAGCAGCTCGACTCCTGTTGTTCCTATTGAGGTAGGCCCAAACTGGAAGACCATGTGTATAGGATATAAGTCTGGCATTTCATTTGACAAATGCACTTTCAGGAGTCTGGCAACTTTGAGGGACGGTTGTTTAGCGGCGATCATATCTGCGAGTGCTCCGACTTCGCGGTAATTATCTTGCTTTGACGTGCCTTAATTATGATACTTGCTTTTTGACTTGGTATTAATTCTGTTCTTGATATTTCAGGCTGGTGATACAAACCGGATAATGCGGTGTCACTGGGATCCGATGCTTGACCACTTCCACTGTCTGCCCAAGTTTCTGCAGGATTTTCTCCTTCACCAGTCTCCATTCGGTGGTTTACTACGCATACCGGTCATCCATGGTCACTACAACTTCTTCCGAGCTTTGGTGGAGAGGTGGAGGTTCGAGACGCACACCTTCCATTTCCCGTTCGGAGAGTTGACCATCCTGCCTGACCAGTGGGCCTTGCTGACGGACCTCCCCTTCGGTGATGAGTTGATTATTGGCGAGATTACCCACGACCTGCACCTTGCTCCTTCACATCTGGGCTGTGTTCCTCCTAAGCCACCTAGGGGGAAACACATGATCACTGTGGGGTGGTTGAGAGAGTGGGACCAGTTCTGGCCTCACCCCGAGCTTGGTAGCGACGAGGCGGACTTCGTGCTGCGACACTTCTTACTGGATCTGTTGGCAATGATCTTCTGTGACTCGTCTGTATACTATATTCACGTCGATTGGTTAGCATACCTAACTAAGCTAGAGCATTTGGACCATTACGACTGGGCTGAAGCCAGCTATACCTGGTTAATATGCGGGCTTGACAACGTAGTAAGGCTGGGGCACTGCTCTTATGTGGGATTTTATCTCCTGCTGACTGTGAGTGTTAACTTTCATTATTTTGCACAACAAATTTCCTTTTTGATTAATATCTGATAAACTGACTTTTGCCTGCTATTACCAGTACTGAATTATGGAGCATATCACACGGGGGCATAGCTTTGGCCGCCTTGGTGATGAGCTTCTACCTCTCCCTCGTTAGTGGGTCGAGCCTGACCACCGGGCTGTTGCAAGTGTTAGTCTTATCGGTATCTGTTTGACCTGGTAGAGCTCGAAGATGTAAGTATTTTGTGCTATAGACTTCAATTCTGTAGGCCTGTATTACCTGCTTTGCTTACAATTATCTGTTTCTGTAACAGGTTCACCTACGCCCATTCTCTAGATATGATGGCTTTAATTGGGCACTTCTGAATTCTGGCCGCGTTCTGAGGGACAAGCAGATGAAGTTTTACTGTATGAAGAAGTCGGCATATTTTCTCCCAAGGCGCGTGAGGCACCAATTTCTGAATGAATTCTGCATTCCTGCTCCTCCTCCTTCCAACATGGATTGCCTGACCTCGACCCGTGTTGTGGCCAGAAGTTGGCATGCGGCAGCTGTGGCCTCTCAGGACAGGCATGTCCTTTGAGAAGTCAATTACACGAATTATCTGGCTTGGTACAGACAAGTCAGGAAGCTGTATCTGTTTGAGGAGGTCGTGCGGGATAGCTAGCGTGGGATGTGGTATGCCTCTGACTAGGTCAAGGTAAATTTACTGCAATTTCAGTTTAACACTTCCATTCATATAACAAGATAAATCTGATATTGATTTAAATTCACAGGACTTTGAGGAACAATTTGGTGCCTTTTACGAGGATATCTGACGAAAGAGGGTATGCTTTTTTGCTTTTATAAATTCCCATTTTTATCACCAAAATGCCTAACATATTTGCAAATTTACAGGAATTATGCTGACGCAACATTATTCGGGTATTTCTTTTTCTTCTGCTCTTGCAATTTTGCTTAACAATTCTGGCCACTAACACAGGACTTGATATTCTTTTCACAGCAAGATTTCCCAGTCCACGAGGTGAATGTAGCTAGTAGTGGGGAATTCACTATGGAAGCATTTGAGGAGGACCGTTCTGACAATGAGGGTGCTGCCGTCCGCTCTCGAGCTGCTGCTGCTGCCTAGTGGTCTTGTCGGATCACCCGACGACGAGGAGCTCTTCTTTTGGCTAAGAGCTTTCTAGAAGCGTCGTCCGACGAGGAGGGGTCGGACGAGGAATAGCCGTCTTTTATTTTTTTTGCTTTAAGTCAAGTTCTGTATTAACACTGTGTCTTGAACATTGTAAATCTGTTTTGAGAACTGCCTGGAATGACAAATCTATATTTTGGAATGCGCCCCTTTCTATGGGTATTGTTTGTTTGTTGTATGGAATTTCTGTGCAGGTTTAAGAAGTTGGCATCGATTTGGTGAGGTTGATATTTTAGTGGAGGTGTTGCCGAAATTTTCAACTGGGGGTGCGCCACCTAGTTGCGTCACCTTGGTGTTCCTCCCAAATATGGTCATCTTGCTTTCTTTTTTTGCTATGACTATTTGCTTCTTTCCTATATAAACTTGCATTCCCAACGAGATATACTGTCGCCCTCACTGCAGAAATAACCTCAAATCTTCATTCTCACTTGTAGCTCTTTTTTTTTGATCTTTTCTGGGCTCCAGCTGTACTATACTTTGCATCACAATGGTACGTGAATTCAAATCTCTGCATATGCATGTGTTTTCTGTTGGTTTCCAGCTAATTTCTTCCTTCCTTGCGTCATGGGAAAGACAACAATATATAGATTTAATGGAGATGCATATGGCTTTCTTTATATTTTGCAAAGATACTTTGTTTCTCTGTTATTCGTGGGTTCTATGCACATTTGAGACCCCCACAGCATCTTGGATTTACAACAAGATAAATTATCCTGAGCATGCTTTTTGATTCACATTCTTTATGTCTTTTCCCCATATTGAGATCATATTCTGTTGGATTGTTTTGTTTGCCTCATGTTTATGTCAAGTTCTGCTTTTCTCCCTGCCATATCTGGCCCAAAACTCGTGTCCACAGGGCTATCCCACCATGGTGACGTCGAAATGTTGTTTTGATGCCCTGTGTGCCTGGATTGATGCTTTAACGACTGCGGATCGCGAGTAATTGCGGATTTGGGACCTATCTTCCACCTTATTAAACATAGCTAAAGTGGAAGTGAATTGGCGCTTGCTATGTGCTATGACTCGATTTTGGAAGCCGACTTTTCACGTATTTCGCTTCGGGCATACAGAATTGACTCTGGCCTTGGAAGAAGTCAGACGGATAGGTGTCTTGTCGCCATTCATGGCTCCTTCCGTCTTTACCTACCCTGATAGTTATGCTTTAGTCTTGAGTCAACTGACTGACTTAACTCGAAGTGTCTGTGAGAAGAGCCTTATATGCAAGGATGGATCAACTACCATGCTGCGTTTGGATTATTTTAATAAAGTTATTGCTTCCCGTTCCTCTTTAGGTGGTCTATGGCTTCATGGCTTTGTGGTGCGTTTCCTTGGGGAGCTTATTTTTAGCCATGGTGGGATGATTGTGGCCGTTGAGGTAGCAGAAATAGCGTTGGCGATGGTCACTCGTCAAATTGATCTTGCTCCCATTCTTCTTGCTGTAGACACCTCGATTTTGAGGTGACTCATACATAAACTTTTCAGATGTTGCTTTGGATGTCGCTAACCCTTGAATTCCATTAGCTAAATCAATTCCAAACTTATAGTAGGCCCACTGCCTAATTAGAAATCCAGACAAGTAGGGGAGAGCATCAGTGTGGAGCACCAAGTAGGAGCACATAAGTGGTGCACTTAGCTGGAGCACCAAGTTGGCGCACCTCTCTGACGCACCAAGCTGGCACGCAGCCACTTCTCAGACTGCTGGCTGCTGCCTTTCCACCTCCCATGCCTGTTACCTCCACCAATGAATATACCATGGAATCTTCCTAGGTTCTTCGTTTATGAGGCTGCTTGCATTCCTAGGAGTTACCCATGAGAAATCCTATATAAGGACCCCTATAGGCAACCATTAGAAGAGGTTAGTAGGATCCTTGGAAGAAAATCTGGAGCAAGTTACTATTTTCTGCAATTTATTCTTCTTTCTCACGAGCATCCCCTTATATTCTGAAGCATTGTTAGCCTTTCCAAAGCAACAAGGATCATACTATCTTGGGTTTTCTTAAAAGGAACACCTTAGACAAGGTAGGCTCCCCACCTTTCTTCTTTTAAGATCTTAGCTTTTGCATTGAATAAAGTATGCCTTAGACTTCATATATGATTTGAATTTTATTGTTTACATGAGAGTTCTATGATGAGACTTTTGTTTCCTTTGCATGATATTCTACATGCAAATCCATACCTAGTTTGCGAGCTTGTTTCTTTATTTTAGTATGAAAATCTGCACCTTGTTACTTCTAGGAGTTTTCTTTTCTTTCAATTCCTTTGTAATAAGAACCATGATTCATTTACATGCATGTTAGGAGATATGCAGCAAATCAAGTTTTTCATTCTTTTCATACGCTGCTAAAGTTCACTTCATTTTCTGTTTTCTCTTTTAGAATCTTATGCAAGCATTTCAACTATGAACTTATGATTTATCATGTTTTTGAATCAAATAATAATAGGTTTGTTTTGCTCATTTGCATTCCATCATATTTCAATTTTTTTTATTATCTGCATAAACTGATCTGCATTAATAAAAATCACCCATCTCTATTCTGGATCAGATTGTTGTCTGATCCAGATTTTTTTGGGAGCACCAATCAGGAGCACCTAAGTGGCACACCTGAGTGGTGCACCAATCCAGAACACCACTCTGGCGCACCATTCAGGTGCACTAGACTGGTCAGAAAGCAAAACACTCACTTTTGCATCCCTGTTTGCATAGTTTTTCGATGACTTTGCGTCCGATTCTTTGCAGTTGGTTTTCTGACATCTCATGGTTTTGCATGCATGTTTTCAGCCCTAAATAACAATTGTTTCCTAGTTATTTTCACCTTTGAATTTTCAGTCTTTGGCTAAAATCTGGTAGGCTGTTTGCCTCTACTCCAATATGGAGAACCTTGTGCATCAACCCATGATCCAGAGACATGGCTGAACCTTCTTGCATACATTTTAGCTTGGATAGGGTGGGATCTTGTGTGAGGCTACTAGCCCTTGAGCACAAGGTCCACAAGTCATTACACTTGCATTTCTCACTTTTAGAGCATATTTTTCAAGTTTTGCAAATGATTTTACATGGCATGATTTTCTGGAATGCATTCATATGTGACTTTGCACTGCATGGATTTCTGTATTTGCTTTGGCATATCTTTCCGGCCCACACAGGAGCACATAGGTGGCACACCAGACTGGAGCACCAGTCTGGCGCACCAAGCAGGCACATCAGCTTGTTTATCAGTAACACAAAGCAACTTTTGCATAGCTTTGTCGCACGATTTTTATTTCGATTTGCTTCTTGTTTTTTTGATTTTCTTCCTTGATGTATCTGGAAGACTCAGCTTTATCTTTAGCCATTTTCATGCATATAAGATTGCATTTGGTATGTAGTAAAGCAAGGATGAAAAATCACTCGAAATTATTAGATCTTTAATCTTATTTATGCAATATCCTTGTATAGACACCCCAATTTTGAAGTGACTCATAAATAAGCTTTCTAGATGTTGCTTTGGTTGTGGCTAACCCAACCACTTTTTGAATCCCATTAGCTGAACCGACCACAAACCTATAGGAGACCCGCAGCCCAATTAGAAATCTAGACAAGTAGGGGAGAGCACCTAGCTGGAGCACCAATGTGGAGCACCTGTTTGGAGCATCGAGCAGGAGCACTACAGTGGCACACCTAGCTGGAGCATTAGGCTGGCACACCTACCTGGCGCACGAAGCTGGCGCGTAGCCATTTCTCAGACTGCTGGCTACTGGCTTTCCACCTCCCATGGCTGTTACTTTCATCAACGAATATACCTTGGAATCTTCCCAGACTCTTCGTTTACGAGGCTCCTTGTATCCTTTATGAGTTACCCTTGAGAAATCCTATATAAGGACCCCTATAAGCGACCATTAGAAAAGGTTTGAAACCTTGATTTCAGCAATCTTGATCTGAGTAAGCATCTTGGGCAAGCGATATACTCTCTCTAGCTATCTATTCTCGTTTTCTGGAGTATTCCCTTGCATTCCAAAGCATCCTCGGCCCTTCCAAAGCAACAGGGATCCCTCTATCTTTGTTATTTCAAGAAGGAACACCTTGAGAGGTAAGTCCTCTTTTTCCCTTCTCCTTCAAATCTCAGCCATAGCACCAGGGTAAAACATGCTTTAAACCTTACATAAAATCTGATTTCTGCTATTATATAAGAGATTTCCTTATGATAGAGTATTGATTTCGTGTACAAGATGCCTTGCATGCACAATCCATATACTAAAAATCAGCACCATGTAGTTCTTAAGAGTGGTTTCATTAGTCTTCTCCATTTCTTGGTACTAAGATCCATGATCCATGTATGTATGCTAAGATATGCAATAGAGATGTCCTAGATGTATTCATCACTTGCATGTTCTATCAAGCTTATTTTCTCATGCATATTCTTTTAGAATCTTATGCAAGCATTTCAGCCATGAACTTATGATTTATCATGTTTCTGAATCAAATAATAATGGGTTTGTTTTGTTCATTTGCATTACATCATGTTTCAGTTTTTATCATCTGCATAAACTGATTTGCATTAATAAAAATCACTCATCTCTATTCCGGATCAGATTCTGGATCAGATTGCAGTCTGATCCAGATTTCCTGGGGAGCATCTAGGTGGCGCACCCGAGTGGCGCACCAACCCATAGCACCACTCTAGCGCACCATTCAGGTGCACCAAGCTGGTCAGAGAGCAAAACACTCACTTTTGCATCCCTGTTTGCATAGTTTTCCATTGATTTTGCGTTCGATTCTTGTGCTGCTGGTTTTTTGATATCTCATGGTTTTGCATGCATGTTTTCAGCCCTAAATAACAATTGTTTCTTAGTTATTGTCCCTTTTTGATTGTTCAGTCCATGGCTAAAATCTGGTAGGCTGTTTGCCTCTACTCCAATATGAAGAACCTTGTGCATCAGCCCATGATCCAGAGACATGTCATAACCTTCTTGCATACACTTTTGCATGAATAGGGTGGAATCTTGTGTGAGGCTACTAGCCCTTGAGCACAAGGTCCACAAGTCATTACACTTGCATTTCTTTCACTTTTAGAGTATATTTTTCAAGTTTTGCAAATGATTTTACACGACATGATTTTCTGGAATGCATTCATATGTGACTTTGCACTGCATAGATTTCTGTATTTGCTTTGGCATATCTTTCCGGCCCACACAGGAGCACATAAGTGGCGCACCAGACTGGAGCACCAGTCGGGCGCACCAAGCAGGCACATCAGCCTGTTTATCAGTAGCACACAGCAACTTTTGCATAGCTTTCTAGCATGAGTTTTATTTCGATTTGCTTTTGGTTTTCTTCCTTGATACATCGGGAGGACATAATTCCGTTTTTAGCCATTTTCATACATGTTAGATTGCATTTGGCATATAGCAAAGTATGGATGATAAATCGATCAAAATACTTAGATCCTTGATCTTATTCATGCAATATCTTTGCATCGACGCTTGACCCGACTTATGAGCGATATTTCTGAACATTAGGACACACCCCTGCACATCATGCACCCTTATTTAGCATAAGACACTTAGCATGGCATGGCATATCGCCCTCGGGCGTACAGTAAAGGCTGAAAAGCCGACATTTCATAAGCAAATGAGAAACCTATAGAAGACCGATTTATCGGGCACACGAGGGTGCCTAATACCTTCCTCGTGCGTAACAGGGATCCTTACCCATTTCTGGTTTATGACCTGCTTTTCCATTGCATGATTTGCATGTTTTATA